>JACSZP010015931.1:8856-28455 GCA_016161895.1 Pinna nobilis | reverse complement strand
AGGCTGAATTTCATTTTAGACCAACTACACATTATACTGAAAACATTAGTGGTGGTCCTATATTTATATGACTTACAGTTCAGGAGGAGTAGCGATAACAATATTTTACTATTTTGGCCCCTAAAATGGCCCCTTTTGATTTGACAAGGCTGAATTTCATTTTAGACCAACTACATGTTATGCTGAAAACATATATGAAGTCTAGAAGTGAATATATAGTATGGTTTAGGAGGAGTAGCGATAACAAGAATTGTTTACGGATGGAAGGACGGACGGACGCCAGACAACGGGGTATCGCAAAAGCTCTGCTGGTCTATGACCAGTAGAGCTAAAAACATCTGATATGCCTGTCACCTTTTTTGCTAAAAAAAGGAGGCATAACCCAATTGAAATGTGACAAAATAAGACACAATAAAAGTTTTCTGCAGGTCACAAGATGAAAGTCATGAACTCGGCTTTCAGCTCATTGAATCCAAGCATTAATAAACAAATTATTGGACATCACCAAGCAATAATGTGTCCCATTCTTCAAGAATGACTTGCCTTGGTATTATCATAATTCAAGGTGCCAAAAATACCAAACTTTTTAAAAAATTTTCACCTATATGGAGATGTCACTGTGTGCAAGTGAAGGGTAACAAATTTGCCTATGCCTATGCTTATGACCGTAGTGCAGGGAGGGTTCTTTAATCTGCCAACAACTACTGTGACATGGGACCTTGGTTTTTATTACCTCATCCAAAAGACAAGGGCAGCCAACCACAGTGTGACCTAGATTCGAACCAATACCCTCACGACCAGAATATGAACAAGCCATCCACTAGCCCAGGCGGCCCAAAAAAAACTAAATAACTGTAGTGCAGTATACCTGGAATATGTTTATTCTTACTATTACAAGATGTCTATTTCTTATGAACTATCAGCACATTAAATTTCTTTGTTTTTCATCAAGCTCTACTGCATTATCAACTGTTGATGTCTCACTAACTGAGGGTTTATTTGACACTTGCACATGGTCAATGAATTCACTTCCTTTTATATCAGCTGTGTTACCACCTAGAGATTCACATTTGACTGTCTCATTTTGTCTGACTTCACTACAGTTTTCCTGTGTATCTCCTGTATTGCACAATGGTTCTGATTCATCTGAATCATCTGAATCGTGATTTGAATCACATTTATATTGTTCATTCTTTGTGTCAGTCTCACTTATTTGCACTGTCAGATCTGATTTTTGACCTTCAGATTCACTTTTGTCTTTGACTGTGATCCCCTTTCTTGAGGGTAATACCCTGCAGAATGCCTCTTGCCAATCTTTGGTCTCTGTGAAGCGTAAGAGGATGTCGAAAACTACAAAAGAAAAGAATTGAGATACCTGTGATTACCTTACTGAAGGTAAAGCAACATACCAATAGGAATTCTGCTTCTATTAATCTATTATGGCCTATTCCAGAAGGAACCATTCTCCTTTAGTGTTTTCTGGAGAGGTATACTAATGTAGTCCCTGAGTCAAAGATCAGGGGATTAAACTTCTCCAGACAACACAATAGGAGAATGCTTCACAGGAGTAAAAAGTCATAATAGATTCAGCACATTGAGTGTCCCATGGAATACAAACATCAATTTAACCTTAATAATTTATTACTTGCTGCACTTTGCATCATGGCCAAATTTGTTACAAGCATCATATAGCAATAAACTCATTTTACAGTGCACATCTTGTATAGTCCTGTGTGAAAATTATTCACTCGGGTACAGTGTCAATTATGAGGTATAGTCTCCCATTGTCAAGTACCAATGGATAGTACACTAATTAAACAGCATGTATTCAACAAATACAATCCAAAAACTGTTGTACTAAAAATTGATTTCAAGAACCTCAGAAATGATCCCATTCCTACTCTAAAGTATTGCTCTTGTGTTGTTGTTTAATGTTCCTTTGATAATCTTTCATTCATACATAAATTTCATTGACTGCTGGCAATGTGCTTCAAAATCAGGCCAATGTTTGGTATTTAGGGTCCCTGAGCATTATGGGATTTATACAGTGCTGACACCTATTGTGACATGGGACAGTTCTGCATCTTGAACTTTTTAATTCAAAGAACAAGAAATACCAGCTGAACCCTACTAAGACTCCAACCATGAACCCTCAGGTTTAAAGGTGAACACCAGAGTATCATGCTGGCAATTAAATGCAGGCATATAAAAATATACTCTGCACTAAACATTTTTTTAGACTTTAAATGTAGTGTTTAAAGGGAAAGAAAGATAAACAGAAAGATTGGTCATAATTTTTTCAGAACGAAATTTATTTACTCTCACCATGATTGATGGTCAAAACTTTTCTTGTTTTCATATCAATGTAGTCAGATATAGGAAGCTGGGCATGGCTCATAACCTTCTCCTCTGCTAATTTGTGACAAAGTCCCTTAAAGTAAAGAGAAAATATTACATTGTAATATAACATATAACTGCAATCACTTTACTGCACATACAGACAAATCCTGATTCTCTCAATTTCAAATGCATCAAGGAAAAGATCAATAGCATTCCAGAGGTAAACTAGCACACTTTCCATATAGTCAACTAAAGGTCCAGTGAGACTTGCAACCTACTGATTAGATTTGAGAAACCAAACAATTTAAAGCAGAATGCTTTAGCTATTTGGCAAAAGGTTAACCAAAGGTCACTATCAGATATGCACAAAAAACATGATTGAGGACACTATGATGGAATAGTTTTTTATTAGAATAACACTTTTTTGCCTCCAGGTTTAGTACTGTGTTATCACTCAACAAATGCATCTATTATCAGACCACAGAGTACTATAAGAATGCACTGAAACAGAAATCCAGCCATGCAATGGCTGACAAGAAATCCATATTATTTTACAGGAATACAGAATTATGTTACAAAATATGTTAACAATTTTGAACTATATGACAATAATGGACCTAGGGTCATGTGAAAACATTTTAAATATGAAAAAGTGTTAGTTCACCAAGCAATACAAGTCCCCTGACAGCTTTAGTCCAAGAGCCATAACTCAACTGAAATAACTGTATTAAGATGAAAACTTTGCTCTTTTTATTTTCATCCCTTTTGCTCTCATTGTCAGTGGGCAAATTCAAAGCTGGAGATATAAAATGGTAAATTTATTTAACAAAGTTATGACGGGTCTAAGGAAATTTAAAGCGGGGCGAAACAGTTTTCAAAAAAATAACATGGGGCAAAAACAACCAAAATACACATTAAAACAAACCTTTAATTGGATTGTAATCCATCAATACACAATCACATACAAGAAATCATGCTCTTCCACACCTGCTATTCAGGTGGAAAAAGCAAAAAAATAAGACTTTTGACTGAAAGATGAAGGGGAGAATTGACAGACAAAGAGAAAATGATATGTCTCCTCTTACATGCCCATAGGAGATTAATTATACCTTGTGATGATTATGATCCACAAACCCAGACTAATTATACCTTGTGATTATTATGATCCACAAGCCCACACTAGTTATACCTTGTGATGATTATGATCCACAAGCCCAGACTAATTATACCTTGTGATGATTATGATCCACAAGCCCAGACTAATTATACCTTGTGATGATCATGATCCACAAGCCCAGACTAATTATATAATTATACCTTGTGATGATTATGATCCACAATCCTAGGCTAATTATACCTTGTGATGATTATGATCCACAAGCCCAGACTAATTATACCTTGTGATGATTATGATCCACAAGCCCAGACTAATTATACCTTGTGATGATAATGATCCACAAGCCCAGACTAATTATACCTTGTGATGATTATGATCCACAAGCCCAAACTAATTATACCTTGTGATGATAATGATCCACAAGCCAGAATAATTATACCTTGTGATGATTATGATCCACAAGCCCAGACATATTATACCTTGTGATGATTATGATCCACAAGACCACCTATAATGTAGGCTTTATTGGGCTCTAAATCTGTCAGAATGTTTGGGGACTCGCTGGACAAATACACAATATTCTCCTTGCTGAAGGCCTCATCGTAATTTTTCTCTGTAAAATTTACCTGCAAAAAAGAGAAAATAATTACTTTATATGTACATTTAGATTTGAATGATTAAGTGTAAAGTAATATATCTGAATCAGCTTACTTGATCATGTCCAATGATGTACACATGTCAACTTTCAATGACTAAAGTTAGATAATCAATGTGATATTTTATTCTTCCTTTTTATTCTAGTTTATGTTTAATTAATTTCTATTTAGATTTCCATATCTTGATCAATAATGTACAAAAACATTCTTGTGCATCTCAGCATCTAAGTACATGTAAGTAACTCAAAGTCACTGAGACAAACATAGTTGGGAGGAGGAGAGTCAGTTGGCAAAGGGAGATAATCTAAAGAACATGTACATGTATTGGAGTACATGCTATTTTAGAAAATCATATGGTTTGTACTATACAGAGATCTCTGTTAACACTTGCCCTATGGCCTGAGGGTAGTAAAATAAAATGTGTGGCAAGAAAAGGACAATTTAATCAATACTTGTCAGTTGTGATCAGTGACAATTATAAATTTCAGGAATATGTACCATGGGCCAGTAAACGTTTATCAGGGAAGTACATCGTATATTTAGATTACCATTTACCTTGTATGGCAGGTGCATTATATTTGACAGCTACACAGTTCTGCATATATATGTCAACAGAAATTTCCAAAAGACATATTTCAGTCAAAGGCATAACTTCTTATTTTTGTAATGGTCACTTAGTTTACATGCAGTCTATCAAAGAACCAGGTGAGGCATATAGCATGAAATACGCCTTTTTGAAATTTGAATTTTCATAGATTACCATATCAGCGTTAATTTTAACTTTTACGCCAAAAACATTCAAAGTTATAAGTTTTGAAGTCATGTTATAAAAATTATATCATCAAAATTTAATGCTGATTTTTAATTACCAAAAGGATTTGTCACATTTTCTTTTCCAACAAAATGACTAGAACACTAGCTTTCCAAAAATATCTTACTTGTCTACAAAAAGTGAATATACAGGATTTTTTTCTATGGCATATTGGGCTTAATCTCAATTCATTTGTTTTTCTCCCATTTTGTTACCAAAAAACCAAAAATCATGAATATGATACAATATTCAGACAATGTATTACCTGATAACAAATTCTTTGTATGCTGGTAGTATTTTCATTGCTCATACAAGTGATACAAATGTATCAGTACTATGAAAAGTTTCCCAGTTTTGAACCTAAATGATGAGAAAATTTCCAGTTCCAGCATCATGAGCTATGATCTAGTTTTGATGAGTTAGACATTGAGTTGATAATCTTTTGTGAATAGATTTCAATTATACACATGGTAAGTTAATGAATTTTTCTTACATCCCAGTTAACAAAATCCCCAATTGCTTCAAGCCTCTGCTTTGTCTGACCATGTACTCCACAAATATAATACTGCAGTGGATTATTTGCACGTCGATTGCTTGAGTAACAGAACTGTATCTGTTTCACCAGCTTCATAATGTCCTGTAATTCAAAACAATCCATTTCACTTATCTTAAAAACTTCATAAGTGACAGATATGCTTTTCCTTAGAACTGAAGCATACTGTACTACAAAACAGCACAATTAAGCTGATAGATTTTCCAGTACAATTACAGCATTGTCACTATGAGCTCATAACATGGGAACTAAGTTTGTCTCAAGGCAACCTCTATATAACGAGAACCTGTATATACAGGTCATCTCAAGAAGTTGATCTAGTTAAGAAATATCAAAATATGAACATCAATGTCACAAGTTTATAAATGATATTTACTTTGTCCCTTGAGTGGCCTCTACAATACAGTATATTCAACCTAACATAATTTCATTTCTATCTCTATTCAAATATGATTAATTTCCCTCACTTTTTTGTGTTTTACAAAATATATGTACACAGATATCATTATGTATTCATCTAATCAGCACCAAAATAAACAAATCTTTCTGTTTAGCATATTTTTGATAACCCATAGTGATACTATACAGATTATTTTAGAAGAATATTGATATTAAGTATTCAGCTTTGACTCTTTCATTCACATTTTTGTTTGCAGATGTGCTAGTACCAAAGTACAAAAAATCCTGAAAATGTTCATCTAAATCAGAAATGTAACCAAATTTTCTACAGGAAAAAAAATCCTTAACAGAATAACAAAATCCTAATTCAGGATTTTTCTGAAAACTAGCATCCCTACATTTGTAAGACAGTTAAGTTGCATTAGCTCTATAATTTATGTACAATCACTTAATACCCAGAAACTGAAAATGTCTATAAATTTTTATCTACCATATTCTTTTATTCCAAAACCACAACAAACATTTGGTCATATCAACACTATCTCCCCTTCATAAAAGAACATAAAATTGTGGAAAAAAAACCTCTAAAATTAACCAAGTTTACCATCTCATGATAAAAATAATATTGTGTAAGAATAGGAAAACAAATCATCTGCCCTACATATAGATTGGAGGACAGAAAGGGCTAGAAACACTTTTAGTCAACATATTATTTATCATTATAATTGAAAAATATACACAAATGAATACATCTCCAAAGTAAATGAATGTATTTCAAGTTATATTAAGTTTACCTTTTCACTCATATACTTGTCAAATGAACAATCGATTGCTACACAAATTTTGCAAGAGGATTTTGCCATCGTATTTTTTTTCAGCATCTTTCGCGTTGGACCCACTGCCTCTCCTCTTGCAATGGCTTCCCTTTTCCTTTGCCTTTTCTTTTCTTTTTCTCTGGCTCTTTTAAAGAAAAAATATAGAGATTGAGAACAATATCGAAATAAAAGCTTTGGCTTTACTTTCATAAAAAAAAATGTATTTCCAAATGTTGTTTCTGATTCTGAGGTAGAATCTTATGTATTTTTTTTTACACTCTAGTTTGATAGGCATTTGCCTCTGCAGTGTTCATATCAAATTATCTTTTAGATATCTTGTTTTACGTTGTTTAATTTCCTGCATGAGACCTTTTCACTCATATGGTCATCAAGACCTACTGTGACAGGGCCTTACATTTCAGTCCTCTCTTGAGTGATAACAAATAACATTTGTATCTAATATATTACCAAGCACTTGGCAAAGGAGATGCTGTCTATGGTATCAACCTACTGCCATATCAGGTAAAATTGTTACAGCCCAGTTTTGAACCCGAGACCTTCTTCAATTGAGGCCACCACTTATACCACTAGCCTAAGCCACTTTGGAGGAAATTAGTGAGCTTAAAGATAGAAAAAAAACAAGATGTGTGTGTGAAACAATGATGTCCCCATTCAGCAGCAAAATTAAAAAGTTGTTGTTGTATTGTTGTTTAACGTAGTGAGTATACCCACTCAAGTATATTTCACTCATATATGGAGAGGTCACCGTGTGCTGGTGAAGGGCGACACATTTTGCCTATGCTCGGCACTGCATGCTTAAGTTTCTTTAATGTGGCATCACCTACTGTGATACGGGACCTTGGTTTTTACTGTCTCATTTGAAAGACAGGGACGGCCAATCGCAATCAGCGTGGCGCTGCATGGATTCGAACCCCAGACCCTTTGATTCAAAGTCGAACACACTAACCACTCGGCCACGGCTGCCCCACACAGTGATGTCACGTACCATTTACGTGAAAGATTCTTGAGTGGGACACTAATCTCTGTACAGTCAGCCTTCAAACATACTCAAAGCTAAGATATATCAACCTTATTTCTGCCTTGTGTTCCAACCATTTCTCTCGTTTACGAAGCCGCCGGAGTTTCCGCTTTGATAACTTTTCTTCCCCGGTTTCAATGGTTCCATTTACCCCAGAATCGATATTTGAGGTATTTTCTGTGTTATCTTGTTCTTCGGTGGACATTTCCATCTACAATATCGAATTTTAACAATGATAACTGCACTGAGTTTTCATCTCACGCAACAAGCAATGGGCGCAGACATGTTGAATATCGTAGATGCCTACTTCTCGCGAGACCTCACAATACGGCTTTGGTCGTCTGCTACCGGCAGAATAAAATGTGCACAGTGCAGGAAATTATTCTGCATCGTCATGTGAAATAATAAGTAGATCCTAATCTGAATCTACATATGAAGTGTTTCCAGTCTCGGTAGAGTTTGATTTTTTTAATTATATTTAATCTGCAGATCTATCTTAGTAGAAACTTGCATCCAGTGAGTGAAAGCAAGAAATGCAAAAGCCAGAAAGGAGTTCTACTGCAGTAAGGAAAAGTCATAAAAACGAGGCACAGACCCACTAAATTCTGATGTATACTTTGTAGTACCAAGTGATTATCTGAAACCATGGGAAGTATTTCCTTCTTATCTCATTACATAACAAGGAAACAATATATTGTATAGCCTATGGGTAATAAATCTGTTGATATTGATAACTAAGTCCTTCTGTGTATATTTAGGTAATCCTTTGCCGGCTTTGGCGTTATCAGCACTGTGGGCCACTCAGCCTCCTCCATTCATATGTTGACGCGTGTGTGTATGTTATCAGTGTGTGTTGTATACATTTTGAACTTTGTACATGTGGACTCTAGGGTCATTTTGATGGGCTGTGTGCCATCAGTACTGAAACTAGAAGAAGACATGGCAGTGCGAAAGTTTTGGGATTTGTACTTTTTTCTCATTTTTGTTCAACTCTGTTCTCACAGTAAGTGCTAGATAAGACGTTACTGCAGTATCCTATAAATTCTGCTGTGCTCAAATTTCAAAATAACTTTCACAGGAAGTAATGAGTGATGCATGCCTGTATGTTACATATGCTGTCTCTGAATCACACATATTTGCCTACGTGTATTTTGGGGTACTAGTAGTCATGTTTCTTGTAGATCAAATATTAGCTTAGATTCAAACTTAAGATTTGTTAAGAATGATCCCACTGTTTTCTTTATATTTTTGGTTTTAAATTTCAAACAGATAAAATTTCTGGATGCTACATATTAATTTATTATAGCCTATATGGTATACCTGTTGTAGATTTAACTTTGGCTAAACTCCCTAAAGTTTGTGAATTAATGCATAAAGTGTCACAAGGACATATATATTGTATACGTGTAAGCCACATAAACATGTAGGACATTTATTATATGTGCAATATTATATAGGCCTACACTGTACATGGGTACATATGAAGAACCTAGCCTTGTGTTAATTAAAGTATAAAAAATGTATTCACTACTGATTAATATGTCACATCACCCTAACTTTAGTTGTATGAAATAGTTATCATGCAGTAATCTAATTGTCTATAGTATTGGGAATCATAATACACGTATATAAATAATAATATAGGTAATTGATGAAAATAATTAATAAATTAAATTTGCTTGTTAAGTACTTTTTATTTAAATGTGATGTTTATTTGCATAATACATACTATGATACATATGGTACATATAGGTCTTTAGGCTTATATGATGCATTGCACATGTTATGCTACAAGAATTAATTTACATGAACATGTATGTAGTAATGGTATCCAATTTGCATCCAGATCTTTCATCTATAAATATAATCATAACAAGAATTGGCACAATGGTGACAAGATCAGGTTCATGAAAATCTGTGGTGCCACCCCCAAAATGATGTACCTGTATGCCAATACATATGTATGATGATTATCCTACAGAATATGCAATTCAATTTGATTTTCTTATCACAAGTTTTCAAGGCAGCTAATGTTGTATACATGTGCACTATGGATTAATTGTCAAAATGGCTTGATGATAATAATTTATTATCAATGATGTCATTGTCCTTCATGCTTTAGAACTCCTGGTATATGAACTAAACTTATATCTATAGGTGCAATTACTAATACATGAACTATGAAATGAAGAAGTTCAACAAATCTATCCTGTACAGGGTAATAATAGTACTACGCTTTTTATCTTATCACAAACCTTTCTATGACGGTGTACAATCAGAGAATGTGATAGATTGATCTAAAGGCAAATATACCTTTACAATGTATGTGTAACCTTGGTTTGATATACATTTCTGTGAATTAATATTTAAAAGTTAATTTGTCATCTATGAACATCATGCACTTTACACATGAACATGTGCTTGATTGATAATTTACCATAGTGCACACTATGACTTGTTTGTCAATTACATTTCATATCCTGTCAGCTGACATATCAATTTTATCTACTGGTACTTCATTTTAAATCATATAGTACATGTAATACTGAAGCAGCTGATACTACCGGTAACTGACATTGGCATGCATTGCATAGGTCCTATTTTTGTCAAATTTGGAAAACTTGCTGCTTGCAGTTTAGCATGCTGGTATCAGCCGATTTTCTACAATACTACATGTATATGCATATACATGTGCCAATCATGTTTAAACTTTGTAGTAAATTTTGTTAAACAAATGTTTTTGAATTATGATGTATGTCATATATATTTGTTATGGCTATAACTCTTGCTTATTAATAGTTGCCAGTAATACAACATGTAGGCCTACATAATTATGCATCTTTGGTAACTGTTTTGATCATTTGATGTGATAAACTAACTCTAATTTTGCGAATTTAAGAGGGGTTGATATACATGTACCTGTACATGTAGTTTTAACTAAACCTTATCACATTTGATACACTCCCACAGAGAAAGAGGTTCAAGACAGTGAAAAGAATGTAATAATTGTCACAGCAGCTGCAGGCAGTATTAATGATCCCTAACTGTTCAATGGCCTCAAGTGCCCCAGGCCCTTGAATCCCATCACCAGCATTTAGTGATGTCTCCATAACACAAGAGTGAAAGATTCTTCAAAGGGACTTTAAACAACAACTGCAGGAAAACAATTAAATTCACTGTTGTTCCTGTATGCTTTTTGACATACAGTCAAACCTGTTTTAAGAGACTGTCCAAGGGAAAGAGAAAAAGGGTCACATATGACAGATGGTCACTTAATTCAGGTTATTTATAAAGAAAAAAACATTTTGGGAACCACTCATTTATAAGACAGGTTTTCCTTTAATGCAGTGGGTCGCTAAGGCAGGTTAGACTGTATGTATAGAATATAATCATGTAATATGGTATATTTTCAGGTTGGTCACTATCATATGATGTAGGTAAAATATACAAATACAAGTATGAAACAACAGTTGCATTGAATGAAGTACCAGCACAATCCTCTAAACCCTCAAAAGATGTTGGGTACAAAATCACCACAGAATTTGGTGTCATGCCTGTGTTCCAAACACATGGAACACAGCTCCTCAAAGTACAGGTAGGATTGTTTTTCTGAGTCTGCAAATTGGTACATGTATAGAATACCTGTATGGTATATATCATCTCAATTAATTTCTCTATGGTTTGAACAGCATTTATTACTGATACTTCTGATTCAATAATTCAGATGCATGTTATTTTGGTACAGGTACAAAGATACAAACAAGGTACCGGTACAAGATGTGACTGACAAAATTTTCTGAAGTTTTGTAATTTAATGAGCGTTGATGATGCAATAGAAATTCTGATGCAATTTACCTGTAGTTAGATAAATAACCTAGAAATGGAATACAATGAATCATACATGTGAATCATATCTTTAAGAATTTATAGCATGTACCATCCATATTCCAATTTGTTCATTACTGCCTTATAATTTTGCTTACATGTACATCTACATGCTTTCTATATTTTTATGTGATGTGTTTAAGAATCTTATCTTTCTTATAAAAGTTTACCAGTGCAGCTGTGTCCAGTTTTTCAAGGGAAAGTCTTAAGGGAGATTTGGTCAAACTACTCAAATACCCAATGTACTTTGAGTTGAGTGGAGGTGTTGTTGGTAAAGTGTATGGAGCAGAAGTGGAGTCTATTTTCTATAAAAATGTCAAGAAAGGCATTATTTCACTCTTCCAACTCCAAGAAACAGAGGGACAAAGAGATGAGGTATGGTAAATCAATATAAATATGTACATGTATTCTTCATGTCTAGAAATGAAGCACCATGAACACATTGAGAATATCATTTCATAGTAATAAAGATTCAACAGACTTCATTCCAAAACTCTTTCCTGATCTTCACAGAATACTAAAACTAAGTTTTATTCGAAAGAGTGAATTAGAAATTAATTTTTCTTTTATTAGCAAAATGTTTCAAATTTCTTATACAATGTATAAAATTATTTCAATAGTCTGCAATATTGACACTAGATCTAGAAAACATACAATGTATTAATTTGTTACATTGTAGTTTATTTTTGTACTTGTTTATTTGTACCATTCTTGGTTACTCATATACATGTATTGTATGCAATTGCATTAAGATATGTCTTTTGTGATATCTGTCCTGAAAGATTACTTGTCATAAAGAATCACATGTGGAGAGACAAATCATTAGATACTCCTTGAAATAAAGCCTTTTTAGTTCACCTGAGCCAACGGCCATAGCGCACCGTCCATCATTCGTCCGTAAACTTTTCACATTTTCGACTTCTTCTTTAGAACCACTGCAGGGATTTTGATGAAACTTGGCAGGGTTGAAGTAGTCATGGTCCCCTACAAGTGTTGTTGTTTTCGGTTGGATCCACTCAGGGGTGGAAAAGGGGCGGGGCCAAATAGGTCTAGTTGGGTACCCTCCTTTGAGAAACTTCTTCTTCAGAAGGACTGCCTAGAATGAAAGACTGAATGCATCTGAGTGATCTAGAAGGATGTGTGAAGAAGTGTTGTTTTTGGTCCCATTCGGAAATAACATTTTTGACATGTTTTTGACAATTTTTTGGACTGTCATTTTTTTGACATTTTCAGCTAATGTTATCAAAGGTTGACTCTGATTTCATCAGTTGGCTATATAGAATGCTTTACAAGTTATAAGATCAAGATTTACAAATATTTTCTGGAAAAAAAATAATGAAATTCAATTTTTGAAATTTAAACAAATTTTTTTAACTTAAAAAAATTGGGGGGGGGGTGTTTTTTCACATTTACGGCTTCTTTTTCTAAACCACTGCTGCGATTTTGATGAAAATTGGCAGGATTGAAGTACTCATAGTCTCCTCCACATGTTGTTGTTTTTTGGTTGGATCCACCCAGGGATGGAAAAAGGAGAGGGGTCAAATATGTCCTGACGGGTTCCCTCCTTTGAGTAACTTCTCCTTTTGAAGGGCTGCATAGAACGAAAAACTGAATGCATTTGTGACTTTTCAGCTAATGTCTTTAATTCCTGTTTATGCTTGTATTACTCAGGTGAACATTATAGGCCCATCTGGGCCTCTTCGGAGTCTTGTTTTTAAAAATCATTTCTTATGCGGGACCAGGTTTCGGTGAGTGCTGGGGTTGTCTGTTAGGAAAGATTCTATTGTAAATTTATTGTAATATCTGTATTTTTATTTCAGGTTGATATATCTGGTGAATGCAGTGCTTATTATTCAGTATCTGGAAATCATATCACAAAGACAAAACATAGCTGTTATAACTTGGAAATATCAGGACAATTCAGTAATGCAAACAAGGTACATACATATATATAGTTTTAGGTATAAACATATATTGGTTTTGTCATATATTAATCTTATTCAATGTGTTTTGATGTATTTTACACAACAGAACTAAGCATTTGTTTAAATGATGTTACATAATAATTTCCTTTTATGTTTTTTTTTTTCACTTTCAGATGTTTGGTGTCTCAGTAGATACAACATCAATAACAGATTATGAAGTTAGTGATGGCTTAATCAAGTCTGCAACCAGTGTTCAGAAGAGTACAGCAGTTGTCAATGCTAGATCTTCCTTAAATGCAATGGTTGAAGCAATGTAAGTTTTGTATCTGTATGCTCTCTGGAATGTTTCAAGGAGCACATAGTCACTGCCGTGTCTAACAGAGATCATATCTTATAAACCCATCTTCAGACAGAACATGTGTACCTTATATATGAAGAAAAGCCTTTCTTTCATTTCCTCTAGCCATCAGGACCCAGTTGCACAATAGTTTAACTCATAGTTAAATTTAAGTATGAACTTACTGATGGCTACATTTGTGGTTGCAGTAACTATAAAATAAAAATTTTATTAGTCAATTAACTACCTAAATAATCCTGCAGTAGCGTATTATTAGTCAATTTAACTACCTAAATAATCCTGCAGTAGCGTACAACCATATCATCAGCAAATTACAAGCTAGTATATTTTCAACTGCAGTTAGTGGTTAACTACAAGTTAATTTAACAATGCATTGTGCAACTGGGTCCAGAGCTCATATCTTCAAAAAACCTTGATCATAGTTTGATTGTACTTGTTTGCACAGTCATTCTTAAGGATCTTAGCTTTTGTGCAAAGGCAACTCTAACATGTACCTTTGTTTGTACATGAAGAAATGCCTCTTTTTCAGCAATTTTCAACAGTTAGTGATCACACTCAAATGGGTAATGAGCAATGACTTTCAAAGGCAACTCAAGGTCATTTCCACAAAGGTCACGGTCACTCAGAAAATAAAACCTTATATTTAGAAATAAGATCTTATTTAAAACGGGTAGTGATCATTTATAGTAAGAGCATGGAGAGTTTAATATCTCTCTATTGAATCATCTTTCACATGGAGTTCATCAGTCAGATGTAGTGCAGAGAGAATCAATGAATGCATCTTGCTTTCTATAGGGATAATAGCATATTGCAATATGTCATGTATTCAAATCGTGAGTTTATAATATACATTGTATTATATTTACTTGCAGACAGAAACTGGATTATGTGCAGAGTTCACATAATTCTGAAACCATCACAGCTGGCACAGTAGAAGAGGCAGTAGATAGTCTTGATAAAGGTAAATTAGTGTATTCTCTAAAAAATGTACTGTTTCTTAGCAATAATAGATACAAATTTTATGCCCTTCCCTCTTAGAAGATTCTATATTTTTGTTTGTTTGTCTGCTTATCCGGTCTTAAAAGTATTTTTATTTTTATGCATGAATCTATGAAAAGAATGGAGAATTATTTTGGGTTATAAGAATATTAAAACACAAAGTTGAAATTGTTGTTTATGCTAGCATTTAAATCTATGTATATTTGTACGAGAGTATGCTCTTTTTGGTTATTTTAGCATAGCTAGATGGCTAAATCAGTTATGCAAGTTATTAAATAAAAAAGAGTTGCGATGGGGACTGGGCATACAGACCAGGTAGTTCAGTTGGTAGAGCAGCCTCACGGTTAGGGGGAGGCCTTGGTTCGAATCCCAGTTTGGCCGTCATTTTTCCTCGTCTGTTGCATTGGCATCCAACATAAACCATGGTTTGGTTAGAATCTCCTGTGAGATTGAAATCTCAGAAAAAAGGAGGAAGAGTGTAACAGGGACTGGGCATACAGACCAGGTAGCTCAGTTGGTAGAGCAGCCGCACGGTTTGTGGGAGGCCTGGGTTTGAGTCCCAGTCTGGCTGACATTTTTCCTTGCCTGTTACAGAGTAAACGAAAATAAGGTTGGGTAACATGTACCAATAAATTTCATTATCAATGCAAACATGTATACTGTCAACTTTACATATAACAAACTTGAAGGCAGCAAGATATTTATCTCATTTTAGCCAATCTTTGTTATTCAAAATTATATTGTAAGGAATGGAAAATGCACTGGGTATAGAAATATTCTCATAACAACCTTTGCATGCGATCTCATTATTTGCGGAGTTGACTGTATTTCTTCAGTATAAAGATGTAAAATACGCAAATTTATCATCAAAATATAAACATTGATTAAGAAAATAATTGTTGAATTGTCAATTATCACTTTTCTTTGTCAATTTTGTTATGTTTTATTACATTTTCCTCTTTACATTTAGTTGCTGGTTATGCACATTCCACAATGTTATTGCCAAGTTCTACAGAAATTCAAGACTGTAAAGAACATTGTGATAAGGTATTTTGTCTGACATACTACATATATTTATATAAAATTTTCTCTGAAAGATATTAAAGCTAAACAAGCTGTCAGCTGCATTTATTTTTTTTCCTAAAGGACCAATCAGTTCTAAGATAAATTGAACAATAAAAAATATCACCCATTACAAATTGAACCGCATGTGTCATTTAAAGTTTTAAACTTTTTTTTTTCAGTATCTAAAATAACTCGTGTTTTGCAATACTCTAATATACAAGTGACCTCTAGGTCAAACACTTGGATATTCTTTATGGCACATGTACACTTTCTTAAGGGAATGGAGCAGTATTGGTTAAATGCATATTTTTTTTTTGTGATAGATTTTAAGCAATAAAAAGAAAATGATAGCTGATACATTATGCTAGTTAATTGTAATTATGTGCATTCATATTTGAAGTTTTCAACACCAGAGGTCTAATTCACAAAGTATCTGTAAACTTATCACATCCGTACACTTTGCGAAATCGTCTGCAACACAAAATTTCATATTCACAAATCGCGAAAATTCTGCACCTGTAAAAGTTGCGGAATGTCTCCCTTGAAGATGATGACTTTAACTACTTTGTGAATACAACATAAGACTTCTGCAAACACTTTGTAAATGTTGTGTTAAAGGTCCGTAAACTACTGAATGCTTTGTGAATAGTGTCCCTAGTGATCTCTTTTGGATAAATGGTTAAATGAGGCAAAACAAAAGTTTTGCATGGAAGACTGCTCATATTGCTACATGTATAAAATGTCATTAATCTGAGAAGAGGGAAGTCTTTTACATTTAGTGTCAACTTATCAAGTATAAATTTACATTATAATGAAGACTACAGAGAGGAATCAACTAATGTTTAAGTTTCAACATTAGAAAGAAGTCTATATACTCACCACAAGTTTGTTGGTAATTGTCATTAATCTGAAAAGAGGGAAGTCTTTTACATTTAGTGTCAACTTATCAAGTATAAAATTACATTATAATGAAAACTACACAGAGGAATCAATGAAATTTAAGTTTTAACATTAGAAAGAAGCCTACACACTCACCACAAGTTTATTGATAATTATAATTTATAAAGTACATAACTTTTTTTGGATCTAAGGGATACAATTTATAAAACTAAAATACATGCACACACAAAGAACAAAAAAAAAAAAAAACTCTTGTGATCCGAGTAAAAGGCCTGTAGAGCTTCACACAAGGCGCTCGGGACAAGGGAGGATCTTACATTAGCATTGACTTGCAGCTTGATATACACAATATTCATTATCCTTCCCCCTAAGAATTGGATGAGACATTTCCTTAAATCCTAGATGCATCAAGTAACAATTATAAATTGATTCAATAAAACAAACTTTTATTCTTATATTTCAGCCTCTTGATGTTTTAAAGAAACTAAAGGATGATTTAAGTAAAGACAATCTGTCAAAGATTTCATCTGGAAAAGCATTTCTAAAGATGTTGAAGACATTTAGAAATGCAGGAAAGATTACAATTGAAGAGGTACTGACAGACTCTGATAGTTACTACATAGTGTAAGTACTAGGATGTTTGTTAGAGTATAAAATATGGGAAAATACTTAATTTTATATAGGAATGTCCACTTTCTAGAAACAGTCGATTTATTTGTATGAGAGTCGGCAATTGCTCAAAGCTATACTTCTCATATATGTTACCTAGAACCAGAGGATATACTTGTAAACTTATACTGAGTGAAGATCACAGATGAAAGTCATATTAGATATGAGTTGAAACCTTATTTTGTCTATATCTCCTTTCAGTATTGAGTGATCTAGCTTATACTTCACACAGATTTATCCAAGGGGAAAAGAATTAGTGATGGCAATATGTCAAATGGCCTTCTTGCATTTCAAACACAACTGCTGAAATATTTACCATTGCAGATGGCAACATTTTAACTAATCTGCAGGTTAAATTAGCATAGCAGGAGTAAACTGATTGCATTGTACCATTTTGTTTCTTTGGTTTTAAAAAAAATATACAATTTATTAAATTGTTCTGGATGTATGTACATGTATTTTGCATTAGACATTCAGGTATATTTTTCCTTTCTTCACAGACCACAGTTGATAGATATTGCTGCTGCAGCACAAACACCAGCAGCACATCAGGCACTTATGCAGCTAGTGCAGTTTGACCATGCTTCTGCCATTGAATACCCAGAAAGGATGTTGCTTGCAGCAGCATTTTCCACACATCCAGGAGAATATTTCTTGAGAAATATTTTGGTTTGTACAATTATTTCCTAGATGTGTTAAATTTGAATTTAAAATCTTTTTAGATTTTCTAGCTAATTGTGAAGGTAATAAAAAGATAATAAATAACAAGAACAATATTTGATACTGACCAGTCAGTTATATGGAATTTCATGTAAACATGGTTTTTGACAATTTACCATCAACTCATTGAAATTATAGATTTACATTTTAAAACTACATCTAAGTAATGTGCTTGATTTTATATGGAACAGTTGACATATGTTTGATCATGATTTTATCTATCCTTAATCTACAGGATTGGGTAAAGAAGGATGTACCAAATGATAGTTTGAGGCAATCATTATCCCTAGGTATGGGAGCACTAGTATACACATACTGCCAGGTTAACACACAATGTACAAGTGAAGAGGTAGGAATCACTTTAACTATACAATGTATAGATTTTATGTATTTTGTAGTCAAATTTATTAACTTTGTTCTGCTCTACTTATAATATTTATCCAAATGGTTGTGCAAGAGAGGTCAGGTTTATATCAAAATCTCTTATCACCTTATCTATTCCATGAAAATATGTATAGATCATATATCGATGAGGCATCTGCATACATATCAAGAATGGGACTTGCCTATACTCAAAATTATGCTTAAAAAGTCAAGGTAAATCATATCAGTTTTGGAATCAAATCTGGACCTTAAAATTGATTTCTATATGTGTTGAAAAAATATACTCAATGGGTATAAACCCCCAAATCAGGGAACAATAGGAGTACATGTATTATGTTGTCTNNAGTTTTGTTGAACATATTTATTAGTCATGTTCCTTGCTCAAAGCTGGTGATGCATGATCTTGACCAAGTTTGTTTTATATCTTATATAGGCCCTTTTTAAGAAAATGACATAACTATATAATGCTTAATAGGCATTGCTATCATTTCTAATATATGCAAAGGGTTTTTATTTAGTTATTCTATTATCTTATCAATGAACTTGTCTTAATCAGTTTTGAAATGTAAAATACTGATATTTGGTGGAAAGTTTCTCATCAGCACAGCTTTGTCTTCACAGAGATTATCATTTCTTTCTTCTTCTTTTTACCTAACTTCTTTGCTGGAAATAGTTTTCTCAGTATACATGCACGTTTTGCATTCATCTCTATGTAAAAAGTAATGAGTTGTTGCAAATTATAGTATGTAGCATATTAAGGTTGATTATTTTTACCTAAAAAAAATGAAGAAAGCAGATTTCTTAAATGGCTAGCTTAATGTATTACTATTATTATTCGAATACTGCTCTTACTATTTTACAGGTTATTGTGGATTATATAAAATTTGTAGGGGAAAAATTGAATTCATGTGAGGATGAAGAATGTAAGCTAACACAGCTAAGGTCAATGGGAAACTCTGGTCAA
>JACSZP010015927.1:0-14925 GCA_016161895.1 Pinna nobilis | reverse complement strand
TCTAAATCATATTTTACATCTCTCATAGCTTACATACATCAATTTTCAGTCCACTTTGATTAAATTCAAGCATTTTAGCTATTTTTCATGCACTCTCTGAGACAGGGGCCACTTCCTGTTAACTGTGTAGTGAGACCTTACGTAAGAAATGAAATTTTCAGCATAAATATTGAAACAACATTTAGCAAAATACCAGAAAATCATAGGGGTCAAAATCAAAACGTAAAGAAATTTGATATCAAATTAAATTCCCCCTGAAACAGAGTTGTGATCAAGACTATTTTTACAGACAAACAAGCAGGCTACTACATCGACCTGGATCGTGTTGCTTATCGTCTAAGATCTGAAGGGCACGTGAAAATAAAGACTACAGGGACGCGCAGACTATTCTGTACCAGAAATGATCTGTAACTCATAAATGTATATATACTCAAGTGCCAATATATCAGTTCAATATCTACAACATCAGCTACAAATTAAGGAAAACTGAAGCGTAACGTACAAATGTACAGACTGACGGGCAGGCAGACATGGCAGAAATGACAATTACCCTCCGGCGAGGAGTCGATAACAAGAATGACTGAATTGAAATAGAAAGAAAATTGTAATTACAAAAAAATTGCAAATATATCTAAGGGACCAGAAAAAACTGCTTTCAATGCGTTTTTAAGGATAGAATTAGAACGGTGAGTTTAAACACCCTCTCGTGTGTATCGAAGTTATGCTTCTTCGATAGAGGCAGGTCAACACTAACATTGTAAAAAAAATGGTAATGGAATTTTCTGCTTTGAATTAAGTAAGTCATTTTCGATAAATAGAAAATCTCATTAATGTACTGTCTAACCTGCCTTAGCGTCCCACAGATGGAAGGGACTATCGATCTGCTTCGTGTTACCTATAAACATGGCACCCTAAAATCACCTAAATGAAGACACATGCCAATTCTACCTAATGTTCAGCATGCCAAACACAGAACAGGTGGAATATATCGAAGTTTAAAATTATAACAAAGTGTTTGTTTCAATTTCCGTAGAAATAGTTTGGAGTATGTCTTGTTTACAAAATCCAAAAAAACGTCATTTCCGTCCCTTGAATAAACGAAATTTTAATTTTGTCTGCCTATTCTAAACAAACAACAGGTGTACTTGTGTTAGGTCTACAAAAATAAACTCGTTGTTTAATTGCTTTAGATTTGTAGTTTCTTGTAAGTTTTCCAATACGATTTCAGCTAAATACAATGAATCTTTGTCCTAAACTTAAGCATTTCATCGGAGCCTGTAAAATATTAGATGTTACAGAAGTAATTTTCTGAATATAGAACACACAATTTCAAGGTTTCTTTTCATTTGAGAAGGAAACACAATGGTGCATTGTTTCAATATGACGTCAAGATTAGATAAAATAGAATGCAGTAATTTATAAAACAAAAATGTATTCATATAATCTGCTGAATCGCCTCAAAAAATTCTTCAGTGTGTGTAGCGATAATGTTATGAGTATGATATATTGCAGGGTTCACAAAGGGTTTCAAATTTTTGAGCCAAAAAAAAAATAGCCAAACTAATTTTCTTTAGCCAAATGAATTTTTATGGAGCAAAACAATGATTTACCTGAAGTAGTCAGGAAAAAGGTACGAATTTACTTGTATTTTATCAATATATTGCCACGAGGATACTTTTCCTCTGACTCTCACAAAATAGTCTGTGATAACATTTTAGCAAAAAGCAATGAGCCAAAAACAATATTTTTTAGCCAGTCTCTATTTTGTAGCATTTTGCTAAAATTTCTCTTTGTGGTGTGAACCCTGCATTGTATAAAATCCATATCATTTTAACCGAAATGTAAGATAACTGAGACGTAAGTGTACATACAGGTGAAACAATAATACAAAAATGTATTTTGATGATCAGTATAGTATATTATGCAGTCTTACATATTTGTGTATATGTGTGTTTACGTTTTTATGTTTAAACGGTAGACCTTAATGGCATGATGTTCATTTCTTAGTGACGTGCATTTTATCTAGTAGATATAGTAGTAAACAGTAACCTACAGCCTTTACACAAATATTTGTATGTTAAAAATCACTTGAACATTATAAGTGCATGGGCATTTGACATTCATTAATATTGGAAAATTCATAAACTGAATCAATGAATACATGTATTATCACTATTTGATCTGTATGATTTATAAAAATTAGATTGAATGAAAAATGGTCAAATTTTTGTATAATATACAAAATATGATATTGAAAATTGTTCACTTACGGTTACGAGTGATTTTAATCTAAGATAATTTTTGCCCCTGGGTCCCGAATCACGAAATATCTTGCACCTGAACTGAGTACTAAAACGTTTCTAGCTTATAAAGACTATTATTTTCTATAAAGATATTTTAATTTTAATTTTGCAATATTGAGCAAACGCAAAAGTTTAGGAATAAGAATACGCGTATACATGTGGTATTGTATTGCATGACGTCAGAAGATTTTCATATTGTTCAAATGTTCTCTAATTCTTAGTTTTTAATCTTGGTATTTCACTGAATATGGAACCCTATGCCCACTGGCTTTTTTTTTCCAAATTTTTTTTTCCAACAAGAATCTTGCCAAAAAAAAAAAAAAACACTGAATATCGTAAAGCATGAATTTTGTTATTGTATTTTTGAGATATAACTATAGTGTACTTTAATTTCAATATATTTTAATTAATATAGTCACGAGTTGGTTTATATAATTAAAGTAAATCAGATTTCCTCATAACAAGTAAATTTCATCATTTATTGCACAGGAAATTATAAATTTAAAATATTGCTTACTAACGATTAGGATTACTTCCGAAACATTTTTTGTAGGACCCGTGAATAATATATAACCCATGGTGTTAAATGTACTCTTAGCATACATTTTCAGTCTAAACAATTTCAAATCTCGCCCTCAAATTTAATAATCTTTCTAACTTTATCATAAATATACATGCAAAAGTCGATTTTGGATGCATTCCAATCACCCTTTCCATAGTCTGAAGTGATATAACAACAGATAATAAATAAAAATATTTTGTCTGGTGTTTTTATTGAAGATTGATCCGGGTCGGGAAATGTTTTGCTAAAAATGTTTCAGCTTATAATCTAATGAGTGTGAATAGTTCAATTATCTGCAGGTGGTACGGTGGTAAATATTTACTGAAGTTCTTAGATACATGTATGGTTTATCAAGACAATTTTTGCTGAATTTAAGTGAAGGATTCCCCTTTAAATGTTTCAAATCTCTTTTTTTTAAAGACAAGAACTGCAAAAATGTAAAGAAAAGTCAGCTTATTATAGTAATAACGGATCTGTTGTTCATTTACAATCCCCCAAGAAACTCCCAGGCATGTGAAAACCTGAACCTATCTAGTTAAATGGCTTCAAGCTTTGGTCCTATAGTAGACACTCAGCTATATAAGTATTTTGATCATGCACACATTTTGTATTGCTAAAATGTTTGAAGTTGATGGTGAACTAGATAATGAAGCTGATAGACATTGACTTATAAAGGTAGGTACAAGTACCTGTTCGTGGTAGGATGTAAGGATAGACCTGTAGTGGTCATCCAACTTATAGGTCATTAAGGTCTCATGTCCGGTTATTGTCCAAATTTGTTTATCTTTCTTTGGGTTATTTTGAACTTCTTGTACAGAGATAAGGAACAACACAGAAGCTACGCTTTGAAGGACATTTACTTATAAAGGTAGGTACTTGTTAGAAGCTCAACTAATTGATTATACAAGTATGGCACTTACATAATGGTCACGTTTATATTCATGAAACTAATGTGTCTTTACAAACACGTCCATTTGATAATCAAATGTAATATTAAATGGAGAGAAATATAAAATGTGCTCATGAAGAACACAAGACAACACGTGCTCTCCGTTTATCCATATAATCCTAAGCATCTCTTGAGAGATGATTTGAATTTAAAGCCTGTATATGACCCTGATCGTTTCTGAAAAATGTATGTCGGAATGTTTAGCATTTTGTTCTGGTTTTACTTACTACGTTTGTACTTTTCACGCTTGAAGCTCTTTTTTTAATGGACGGGTGCTAAACTACTTCCAGAAAGCCAATCAAATTCTGCGTATGTTGAAGCAAATTTCGAAATCATAAGCGAGAGAAAGAGAAACAATAATTACAGGGTATTGATAGACAGCGTTACTGGAGATCAATGAAAACAGACACATACACAGTTTTAGAATATGAAATACTCATATACAGAATCAACGTTCTATTTAATTAATTAAGCAATATACTCTATTTTGTTTTTACTGAGCATTCATTGGTGAGCAGGAGATATATTATTTTGATGCTACCTTCAATATTAATCTTGTAAGTTGTCGAATCTATTAATGATATATTTTCAACCTTAGGGATTTATGATGGAAATTTGACGTGAATAAGTATCTCGCATATAAAATGATCGTGAAACGCTACTCTATTTAGTCTTTTGGTTTATTATGTTGACTCAGTTGGTTTTCTCTTCGCTTCCTCGTTGTTTCAATTGTATTAACTTCCATAGATATGTTTTTCTCAATAGCAGCATAGAGAGACAACTTTGAAGTATGAGAATAATCTCCACTGGTCTGATCATACACGTCGTCGTTGTACTTCTGGTATTGGTTTTAGTTGTCAAAGGTAACGATAACATATAAAACCTTTTCTCGTCTTCATCTGTCTGATACTTGACTTATCTCTTGATCAATTTGTTGTTTAATCGTTTGTTTAACGTCCCACTCAAGAATCTTTCACTTATATGGAAACATCACCATGTGTCGGTGAAGGGCGGCAAATTTTGCCTATGTTTGGCACTTATATGACCGGAGAGCAGGGAGCGTGCCTTAACGTACCAACACCTACTGTGATGCGGGACCTTGATTTTTACTGTTTCATCCGAAAGTCAGGGACGACCAACCGCGACGTGACTTTGAATCGAACCCCGGACCTCTCGATTCGAAGTCGAACACGCTAACCCTTATGGCCACGACGGCCCCTTATTCATTTTGTAATAGATATGATCTTTATATGTGTGCTCGTGTGATTATTTGATAAAAATTGCAGTAGACATCTGTTCAGTTTTTGAATAAAAAAGTTTTGATAGTATTAAAACATCAAGCCATACATTTTAATGTATTGATTTTAGATTAGAAACGGAAACTGGAAACTTCAAACTGAAGTTTGCGTTATAAAAGTCTGTATAAAAGCGACGATTTTGCAAAAAAGTGCACGTGTTTACAAATTCTAATAGAATAAGACATTAATTTTGTCTATCTTTGTTTTTCATTACAGGTGGTCGCCAGGAGAGGGTTATGTTTGATAAGATAACAACTAGGATACAGAAGCTCTGACAAACATCAAATATTACAATATTTCTAGAGCTTGTTAATTTGATTGCATCCGCCAAATGTCATTTTTACCATGAATACTTGCGTGTGATACAAAGTATAACATACAATATGCTCTGAAAGAGTTCCAGGTTGTCTTGCCTCTCTGCCAACCTATTACACAATCCTTTATGCAGAATCTTCTGAACTTGTGTTCTATGTTGTAGGTAGACTTACGGTATGTGAGAAGAACACTGAGTTTATATGCTATAACGAACAACCCATATTCCTTGCGGGCGCTAACCAGGCATGGCAGAACTATGCACTAGGAGACTTTGGGGACAAGCACTACTTTATCACGTCTATGACACAATTACAGACCTACATTACACAGATCAAGCTAGCAGGAGGAAACTCTATCCGTATGATTTGATTGGTCAATTTGATATTTTTTAGACGGCTAAGCAATAGCATTTGCCATTGTATTTCATATATGTATAAAAATCACTTTGAAAAGTTGAAAATGCAATAGAATTGATCATCAATCTTACTCGTAATTGCTAAAAAGTTAAACTGTCGCTTTTCTTATATTTTTAAAATTTCTTATGCGCCTTTGTTTATCACGATTGAATAAAAGTCATGTACAGATGTTATCACCTTAAACATGAAATGAACAGTTATCCTACCAGAAATAAAACAACAAAGAACAATTTTCTTAAAACATTTTTCTTGATAACTTCACAAATTCTTTATTTCGTGCTTATATTGACACGGTGACGTGCATACCATCCATGACAACCCTTTGAATGTTTTAAGACAGCGCGTTCTTTTTCAACAGCATTCTTTATCCTTGCGGTTTTTGCGATAATAGAAAATCCTTCCTTAAATAAGTTTCTTTTCTTATACATATGAAGAGCTTGAGAAGTGTGATTTGAAGGTAAAATCTCAAGTAATACCAGTAGTTTGGTAATCTTCCCTTTTGAAATATATTTGTTCCCCAGACAATGCTAACTCTATCATATTTGTTCATCAGGAATGTGGGTACAGATCGAGGGTCAAAGTTCGCCGATGTTCTCTCCGACCGGCCACGTTATATCAACAGACAAACAGCTATCACTGATACCGGAACTGATGGAGTATCTTCTCTATGCGCATGTCAATAATGTGTTTGTATTCCTCTGTCTTTGGAATGGGGCGTTCGTTACACCAGGAATAAATGAAAGATTACACGGCTTGATAACGGATGAAACCAAACTTCAAAGCTACATTGATATGGCTTTGATTCCCATGGTAACTGGTGCATTTCTTATTATAATTTAGTACCTCGACTGATAACGCATTTGTAAACATTGCAAGCAAAAGTCTTCCATATCAAAACCGCAAGACGGAATTACTCTTCTGCCAGATATTTATGATAGTCAGCACAAAGCGGGACTTCTAGTCTCCAGAACTCCCCATGATCAGCTTAACAGAAAATATATGCTCCAAAATACACAAACATACACATTGAGTAAATATTACCTGTTAAAACTGTACTGTTGTTTTCTAAGTTTAAGGAAACGCGTACAGCTTCTTTCCTTTACAATTACTCAAAATAAAAAAAAAAATAAAATTTCAATAAATTTCCCCCATTATTGCTTGTGATGCCAAATAAAGCCTAAATATGTCATGAAAATTCTAAAACGGAGTTTGATATTGCTGATCAATTTAAACTAAATATAACAAAAGTCATAACAACATAAGTAATTTATTTTTATTTGTACCAAGCGTAGAAATACATCTCCAAAGCCGGTAAATAGCCCAAAACTCAAGGTATAACATTTTTTATGATGGTTTACTTAACTGCAAAAAGTGAAGTTTCTAACAAACAATTTCCTCACAAGTAAAAGCAAAATGAAACTGAATAAAATTTGAACATTATTGCTTGCGATACCGCAAAGACATATCCGAAGAACTTGCCGATCAATTAAGAAACAAAAGGCAAATGATACCGTTTTTTCCCCAAATAAGTAATGCATCTTCAATCTCCATAACTGGTCCCAAAACTTGTCAAGGTGTAGCAAATAAAGTTGACGAAGTACCGATGCATATTGGAGAATCCGAGTCCTGCTATATATAACAAACTTGGGATCATAACTGTCTGAACGTGGTAAACGATTGCAAATCTCCAACGGGATGGGACCAGGTATCCGGAAATAGTCAGCATCATCTGTCGGTATGTCAAATCTATTCAAACTGTTCCACGAGAAATTTCGATGTCGGAATGTCGTGTACTCAGCAACATTAGGGATATCATATTTACGCGTATTTGGTGTAAGCCGTTAAATATTTGTCTTTCATTAATTTAATAATACAACTGAAATACAGTCTAACCTGTCTCAGCGACATACTAAATTAAAAGAAAACATGTCTTATGTGACCTAAATGTATGATTCCAAAAATGGACATGTGACCTTTTTTGCTCCTTCCCTTGAATGGTCTCTTAAAACGTTACACTGTAATGTTGAATGGTACCCTACAACACTAGTGAAAAAAACTCAAATTATAAATTCAATTGTTATAAATTATACGTTTTCCAATTGGCAGATGTTCACAAGCTAAACGCTAGTATACATTTCAGATCTTGTGTTTGGTGCATTTCACACCTTAATTCAAAACATTTACTAAGTGTAAATTCAAACAAAGTGATAATAGGATTTATTTCATATTTTGGATGTCTTCAGCTTGAAGTTTGAAATGCACTCTTTGCTCTCTTAAAATATATTTAGTCCAACTACAACTGTAACGATGCATTACTTCTCCAGGTACATGACACGGCAGACATTTATGTACAATTAGAAAGATAGTATACAAGGAAAGCATTTTACAAGAAAAACATTTGCACGTCATATCTTACAATGTAGTTTATTATACACCCACTATTTAAGATTTATATACTTTCGATGGAATTATGTAACATAATTTTTATAAAGCTTCGATGATTTGTGGATGAACGACGGAGTGTAATGAGCACTGAGTGACCCGTCCGTGATATCTACTCAACTTAGAATGCATTAGTTTTATGGATTTGCTCAGTGTTATTTGCTATTACGGTTCTTAAATCTATTTCGATGAGATATATGTTTTGTAAACTAGAAAAAAAAAATCACGAGATCAAGCACGTGCTAATTTCGAACAAGTGCCGACTCAAAAGGAATCAATATAGAAATCGGGATCCGCCGACATTTGTTTGACATAACCACCCTGAAATAACTATTTTGAATTTTTGCTTGATTTTTGGCGATTCTCGAAGCATAAAATTGTATTTCAACTTTACATTTTATCAGTCAATTCAAATTTTCTTCACCGGCATTGGTGACCCCTCAGCACAAGTGCAAGACTCTTGACATAAGACGTTCATCCTCAACACAAGAACAACAATAAAACTAACTCAATACTTAGATTTAATACCCTTCTATGACGCACAAGATACCACTGCACTTAGCATCAATTTCCATTTTACCACATATTTACTACTCTAACCAGGTATTCATATATCAAGTGGTTATTAATGGTCTAGGATTTCACATTTGCTAATGCTAATTTAGAAAGACAAGTTCAATGATGATAAGGATGTAATTAACCTTACATTTCACCTTATTCCTATTAACACATTTACCAAATCAGTAAATTAGGTTTAGGTTCCGCTTTTCTTTTTTATTTGTAGTTTACAGGCGTGGACATAAGCTCATTTGTTCGGATAACTTGTGTTTATTGATACAGGGGGTCAACATAATGTCAACCAATTATATATAGTCTGTGCTTGTTTACAAATTATTGATAGTACTTTACTAGGAATGTAGACAATAGGAAATACATGTAATGTCATAAAAAGTCTTATTATTTGGTATGAATAAACAGTTGTCTTACTGTAGCGGATTATTTCGAGTAGTCAGATAGCAAAATAACTGTCTGTTAAAACCGGTGGAGATCGATTTTTTCAAAATAAATGGGGTTTTCACAAAAACTGGGATAAAATGGTAATAATGCTATGTAGCCTGGAACTTAAGCAGGGTTTCAATGTATCCGCTGCAGGATTTATTATATGTGTATTTCTAATATAATATAATATATACGTAGGCAGAAAAAAGCAATTTATAAACCACCATTAAGCACCATTGTCCAATGGTTATTTACACATAACGGTATATACTTTGCAAATTTCAGGCAGAAGGAGGTCCGAACCCCCTGGTCCTCCACTAAATCCGAGCATGTCTAGTCCAGGTTAAATACTCTTTCAACTATTTTCAGATTTGTCATAAATGTGTTTTGCTCTAGAATTTTTATAAGTGGTTTAGACCATCTACATTGCGCCAAATGACTGACATAAGCGGGGTACTTAATAAAGTAAAATTAATTTATTTGCTTGTTGGTTTTTTAGCCCCGGTCACCTATTTTAGCATATTTGCCTATTTCATGTTAATGAATGAATCTTCAACTTCGTAAGTACAATAGTAGATAGATGAATTTTTACTAAATGTAAATAATGTTTGTGTGACGTCAACGGTATATAATCCCGGTGTAAATATGATGATTCTGTGCTATATATATCGAAGTAGGAAGTAACTTTATAGGGTTGTTTATAGATAATTGGCAAAAAAAAATTAAACACACCTATCTGATGAAAAAGTAAGAAAGATCAGCTTATTCTAGCGTAATAGATTACTGAGTATGAAATATTGCTACATTGATTGTTTTTTTTGCGAGATATATATTAAATTGCATGAAAATCCAATGGCTGTAGAGTAAGTCCAATAAGTTTGGAAATAATTCGTTTAGGTAGATCAACTAATCACTATCACAAGAATTAATCGTGTTTCATATGATAAGAAAATATTAATGTTGTTATTTGTTTGTTGTTATCTTAATCATCATTTACCTGTATGGTGGCGACAAGTTCGAAATATTGGATGGGGAACCCATTGTAACAATCGATTACTTTTTTGTTTTGTTTTGTTTTTTTTAGAATACTACGCAGACCATTTTAGCTGATCGACTTTTCATCGTTTTATTATCAAGAGTATATTTTCGCTAGTGTCAATGTATTTGTGATAGTAAACTATGTTGTATGTCGTAAGTATTAGAATATACTTATTTTCGCGAGCAAGAAATGTCATGTTTTCCCGCAAAGAAAAAATCTTCAAAAATGAATTTGAAGTAGAGTTAACCAGCGAGGAAAGGGAATAAATCACCCTTATTATACTCTAAACCCCTTTTTTGTCCCAATATTTCAACTTTTGCTTGCCTATATTTAAGGTCACCGCTCTTATGAATGAGCCTGCCCTAGGGGGCTGGGACATAATGAATGAACCGGAAGGCGTCATGATCAGGAATGTTACGTCGGACAGTTCCTGCTGGGATAATACATTCCTAGAAAAGAAAAGCTCGGGTAGAGGTATTGGCTGGGCAGGGCAACTTTACACGCCAAGACAATTACAAAGGTTTGTCCGATAATTATCTTGTCTGTAAATTCTATTTTTTTTTTCTTGGGGGTGGGGCCTNNGGTGGTCACTAAAGTAGATTTTACTATACATGTAAAAAAAAAACTTGTGGTCCTGTTGTTAGGCTGTAAAAAATGTATACATGAAAACAACCATGGACCACTAGCCGTTCTCAAATAAACGTACAAACCGTTTCTCGATAATTAAAATTGCGACCAAAGTGTGATCTAAAGAACACTTGAGGAGCATTGTAATGATGAACGCCTTCCTTACTGTCACTTTACAAATTGTTGTTGTTTTATTGTTGTTTAACGTCCCACTCAAGTAAGTATGAGTATTTCACTCATATGGAGACGTCACCGTGTGCTGGTGAAGGGTGACATATTTTGCCCATGCTCGGCACTTATGGCCGTAGAGCAGGGATAGTTCTTTAACGTGCAAACACCTACTGTGACACGGGACCTCGACTTTTACTGTCTCCTCCGAAAGACAGGAGCAGCCAACTACAGCGAGGCGCTGCGCTGATTTTGCAAATTGTAAGACACGATAAGCCTGTAATATCTGAACATTTCCGGGGAAGAAAATCTTAGTTTTTCCTTTGCAACGGAAAACACAAAACTCCACTGTAAATACATCTTCCGAAGGATGAAAGCAGAATAGATTGTTAATGATGTCAACGGTCACCTCCTCACACAAGATTTCTTTTTCAATTACGTGGATACGTCACCTATTATCATTGACCATCTTCAAATTTTTGACCTATGCTATCTTCTTACGGCTATTGAGATGTGGCGGAAATTGTACCATATCGACATCTACTTTAACACAACGACCTGATACCGACTCATCCCATACAAAATGTATAATACTATCTTTATTTTCCTATATTTCAGATTCATTAATCTCCAGGCTTCCGCTATCAGGAAAGTTTACAAGACAATTAGTGTGGAACCATTAATAACTGTCGGCTCCTGGAATCCTATTTCAAATACATTTGCCTGGAACTGCAAGAATTTGTACTCGGATTACTGTTTGCAATTGTCCGGAAATAAGACTGACGTAAGGACTCTAAAACCGCCTTTTATGGCTTCGGCAATGGATAGATAATTCTTATTCTAGTATAGCATGTAAAAATGTAAAAGTGTTTGCGAATCAAAATATATCACAATAATTATCGTAAGACGTAGTTGTATTTCGGAAGAATTTATATTAAAAAGAAATAAAACAATGTTTCAATAAACATCTGAAGTACATATGCTTCATTCAACGGTGTTGTTCAAGAGTTATTCGAAAATCGAAACGTACTATGAAAAATGAATTATCAAATCACACAGAAGTGTGCTACTGTAATTCTCATATTATAAATGATGCTGGGATATGCATTGAGTGTTTTATTTAGAGCACGATTTATCCATGATAGACACCGCAAAGAGTAAATTGGTCAAATAAAATTCAAATAAAAGTCTATCTTCACAACGATATTTTTTTCGTCTTTTTAAAGCTTGTGTTATTTATGTCTATTCAGGGCTACCTTAGTTTCTGGTCAACACATACCTACGATGATAAGACCACTGGTGAATATGATGTATGGTCACCATTCAACGTAAGACAATTTATTGATCTCTCTGTCTCTTTGTTCCGTGTTCTGTCAACTTCCAATTATCATTATGTCTCTACACGTGTCCTTTTCCCCTTGTGTCTGTCTAAGTCTATCTTTTTATCCCTGTTACTACCTATTTCTTTTTCTGTCGCCGTCCTAATCTAAGCATCCTTCGTCCGCGTTCTTTGTATATCCAACATTACTCTATCACTGCCAACTTCTTTGCCTTATCATGTCACCGTAAAAGCCTCAGTCTCTTTTGTCGGCGTTCTGCCTGTTCTCGACTCCTTTGGACCTACCTCTATTTTCCCCTGACTCCGCTCATGTCTCAGTAAGCCTTTATCTTGTTCTATATCCGTTCCAAAATTTCTCTTGTCTCTTCTTTCCGTGTTATGTATAGTCCCGACTGCCTTTCTATCTCTATCTCTGCTTTCATCTTTCACTGTTTGAATTCCAAACTCTGTCTCTTTCTTCTGTGCTCTGTCAGTTTCCGACTATCACTGTCTCTTTTTTCTGTCTTTAAGTTTCTCTGTTTCTGTTCATTTCTCCTTCGCTTTCTTCCGCGTTCTGTCTGTATCTAACTTTAACCTTACCTCTTTTTTGCCGTTATTGCTCAGTATTTTGGTCCCCGTCCAATCCTCTGTTTCCCCCGTTCTGTCTGTCTGCCATTGTCATTTTATTTCTGTCACTTCCCCTATCCGTATATCTGTCTGTCAGTCTCGTTGTCTCTCTATCTTGAGCATCAATTTAATGTATACGTATTACTATCTTGAAGAATTTCCATTATAAAAACTGTAAGTTACAAGAATAAAATAAGACTTTCTTTTCCCACGTGCGTAAAATACGAGTTCTTAACATAGTGACAAAATAGAATGCTCAAAGCTGTCTTATTTTACCTATTTTCAGCATAACTATTCTGACTACGCGCTGGGCGGTTTCAATATACCACCGCGACCTCTGGTGATTGCAGAATTTAATCAGATCAGGGGGAGACCACACACAAAATGGGACATTAAGAAACAATTTCAGTATCTATATGGACATGGATATGCAGGTAAGTAAACTTGACTATTAAACATCTTTAAGTATCGTCCAATACTTATAATACGTAATTCCCTTGAATTTATCCATGGAATAATATAATTTAAAAAAATGTTGTCGGCCTTTTGATTTTTAAATTATTCATCTGTGGGTTTTTTTCGTTCTTCGAAGGGGCGTGGTCTTGGCATGCGCGTGCTGAAGGAGTGGATACAGATGATTGGCCGACACAAATGGCAGGTATTTCATCTTTGAGAGGAAAATACGGCATTGATCACCTAATTATAGAGCCACTTCCGGTTCCGTTAGGCTCTCTTTACCTCGCAGTGATGGGAGTTGCAGCACCTGCAATAACTGCAGCAGGAGCAGTTGCAGGTGGTACAGGTACACTGGTCAGCGGTTCCACTTCCGGTTCAATTGGTGTAGGATCAGGGTCCGGTAGTAGCTCTGTCGTACCAAATCCTATTGGAAAAAGAAGCTTTGACAACTTATAAAAATACATGACTTTACAAATCGGTCATTGTAATGTGATGTATAGATCTTGTATGGAATTGTTAACACATATACATAGTGACTTGATCAATCATGTAAAATCTGAATACATGCTACCAGCTACAAGAATTCCTGTAATTTCCTGCATGCATTATTAAAACATTTCAATACTTTTCATGTGTTTAATATAGTGTAGCTGTACGAATTTGTCGACGTGTGTATCTAACAGTATAGTTGAGAGAGAGAGAGAGAGAGAGAGAGAGAGAGAGAGAGAGAGAGAGAGAGAGATATTATCAAATGTTTCAATGCAAACACAACGGAATGTAATTATTCAAAACAAATGAGTTTCTATAAAATGTACTGTGATAATGGACAAGCTGGTCAGACCCTCGAATTAAGGTCAGATGACTTCGTGATATGTTAGAAAGACCGCTGGGATCAAACAGAAGGTGCCGATTCGTTGACACGATTCGTAGTCGATTTGAGTTTCATAATCTACGGCAAAAATTACAAAAGCTAAACGTCTTGCAAAGAAATCGGTGAGTATTTCTGAAATTCAATAGAAAATAGTATATTCTGAATAGGGGTACACATGAAAGTCTTGCAGTTTAGAGAGAGCCGTTCGGTGTTTTACTTATAATTGGACAATTTAACATTATTTCATTTTCTGTCTGTTGGTCATTATCTAGGATGCAATATAAATATATATAGTTTTGTTTTTGTCATTACAAAACACAAAATTTGAGAGCTATTCAGTCAAGTTTCAATTTGTGTAAGTCAAAAATCTTTCATCGAAATGATTTTGTCATCTAATGCCGCAGAAAGACTTTACACACACACACACACACACACACACACACACACACACACACACACGTCGGTTTGCTTGCTATAGAACAGAGCGCGCAATACACAAGGAATTACGGTTTCAAATACGCAACCGAATTGTTTA
>JACSZP010015923.1:0-12139 GCA_016161895.1 Pinna nobilis | reverse complement strand
TTTTTCCTTATTTTGTAGTAGATGTATTATTTTGAATATATGTTGTACATGACGATGTGATAATACAACGAGCTCCAAACAGAATAATACAACGAGCTCCAAACAGATTCACGTGTTTTTCTTTTTTCTTTACACATAGAAAAGACAATTTTTATTTTCGGACGTAAGGTAGAAAATAACATTCTCGCTTGTGCATCGTCCCTAGTGATTTCAGGGCTGTTCCAGAGTAGCTAAGAGTTGTTTATAGGATGTTTACGATTATCGAATTTTGATCGCTTTTTAAACAGAAAATATGTCTTCTATGCATTATGTGTTCTGATTGCATTCAGTCATTAATATCACACATTAATATAGTATTATCATTTAAAAAAATCAAAATGTAACTGGAATGCGAATGAATACGCGTTAAGAGCCTAAATACAATATAGTTGACCATCGTAAACAAAACAACTATTCTTCATAAATTAAATCAATCATTTTTGTACACGGACTCAGAAATTATGCGAAAAAATCATTGATCGTAAACTCCTTTAAAGAACTGATTCTTTTTACTAATGTGCAAGTCTCATAGCATAGGATGCAGCTTTATATTGACTGTCCAGTAGGTGGAATTTCACAATCCCACAGCCGTAATAATGAACAACTATAATAATGTCATTTCGAGGACAGGACAAATAAGTAATTCCGCTCATTGGACTTACATCCTCGACCTTCCGAGCTTTTCCCCGAAAGATCTATGGTCAGGGACCTTTTTCACAAAAACTCATACCAATTCGATTAAAATGGCACGTTATTAAAGGGCGAAAATCATCAATTTGTTATGTTTTGTACATTCTACAAGATAATGGGCAATTTTTATGGAATATAATTTTCATGAAAGATAATCAATCTTTGATTGTAACTATATCTATTGATCTAAAGTTATAATTAAGTATTGTGAAACAATGAAAATGAAAGTTATAATGTGTTAAATAGTTAAATTGGAAGTTTTATGTATCTATGATTTACAAGCCATTTTGTCAAATTTGTGAAAAGACAACTACCCATCATGACTACCATATTTATTTGTATCTGGTAATACTAGTAACTTCTGAATGTCATTTCATAAGTATATGTAATAATTTCGCCCTATCATTTAAGTATGCGTTATGTAAAAATCATATTCTGTAGTTGAATGTCAATCATGAGAGGGCAAAGTGATTTATATACAATGTACATGTATATGCAATTGTAGATAAGCCCGTCACTCTGAAAAAGAAATTATTAGAGAAACGTTTGTTTGAGTTTGACAAAATCTGAATAATGATTTGTCATGAATGATATACATGTATGTTAAATGTATACATACTGCAAATCCAGAAATTTCGCGGAACTTTATTTTAGCGAATCGTGTAGTTATTTGCGATACTATATTTTGACAAGTTTGCATTTAAGTTAAATGTTTGTGTTGTTTTATGCATGTTAATATCAGGTCAGTATATTTTATGAAAACTTTATTTTGGCGAGAAAGTGATCTCGCATAATTACGCGAAAGTAAAATTCTCGTGAATAAAACTGGATTTACAGTACATATTTTTGCCAGACTGGTTTGATAGTTACTTGACTCGCACGGATCTCTGATGATTTAGAAGTCCAAATGGTCCAGTCCCTGCCTGACCAGGACCAAGACATAATATTAATTCCTAGTTTTAAATTTTAAAAGTTAATGGTAACTCTATGCTCGAAGATTATCCACATGCTGTAGTATACAGAGTTATTTTTTACCCTAATGCAATTGCAATCAGTTTCACCCCGTTTTAAATACGCCCAGTCTTGTCGTAATTCTATTCATTCGATTTACCGTTTTAAATCAGCTGAGTTTTTTATCCACCAACTGATGATGAGGGTGACAGAGGCATAAAAAGGGGGGCAACAATTTCATTGTAATCATTAAATCTCTTAACTTCTAATATTATAAATCTACCTTATTAGGCTTTTACAAGAATTACTTATGGTCGTATTTAGACAACATTTTGGTGTCGACTTCTAGTAGTTCACAGATATCGGAGCACAAGTTCGCACGTTAAGTGACCCTTTGAAATGTATCAAATGTATAAATTATTTACAACCTTGGAACAGTATATATAGCATTTATTAAACCTTCATTCATTTCACACGATTAAACTCAACGAGCGATTGTATTAAATCTATTATATGTACGGAATTAACTCCCTTAAATCTTAATCACGATCATTACAGAGCAGAGTATTAACATATTTTACAATGATCATATTCATGAGCTTTAGACCGATCGAAAGATATATAATGTAATATATCTTTTAAAGCATCATCCCCACTAGTCACGTGGTGATTTTGAATTCAGTCTTTGTACGGATACATCCCTGCACCAGTTATTTATATTGTGTCCATGGAAGATGATAAATTCCACACAATACTCTTGTTCGTCCACCTGGAATATCTGTCATAACAAATTTGAGGTGTTAAAAGAATCCCCCAAAGCCAGACATCATCGGCCGATTTCTTCTCCTACCTGGCCCTCTTCTTCCTAAGTTAGTTGGAGTATTCAAACCACCGAACTGGCCAGGAAAACTAGGCGATCCAAAAGTATCGAAATTTTGGAAGGCATCACCTTCAGAGCCTCGATTTTGTCGATTTCCGGTTGATGAACCTGAGAAGTTACTTCCGGAATCACCGTCACTCTCCGCTGGCCTGGACAACTGATGAAGCAGTTGATCTCCAGTCGCTGCCCTGAATCTTTCCAAGAATGATGTAAAATGATGCTCCTGTACCTCCGAGTTCTGCGAATTTCTACCGGGTGCTCCTCTCGCTCGGTTGTTGTTTGTGTTTTGTGCTGTACCCCTGAAGTCATTACTATCAACTGTACCTGCGAGCAAATTTCCAAAAGTATTATTATTTCTGGAGCGACGTCGGAGCTGCCTATTATTTCCTGCCCCAAGACCGAATCTGTTTCCATTCAACGTTCTTTGTTGAAAACGATTAATCCCATTTTGACGTCCTCTAAGAAAACGTTGACGTCCCAAGCCCTGGAAGAACTGCTGCCCTGAAACACAAAAAAGAAAAAAAATGTATATCAATTTAGCCATGTCAATCCAAAGTATCAAAATGGTATGCTCTCTTCTATTGTCTTAGACAAGTCCATCACTGTCTGTGGTGTTGAAAGGGTTAATTAAACATTTATAACTAGGCTCCTTTTCCATGCAGTATGGCATAAAGATCAAATGGAATGTTATTGAAGTTTCAAATCTTATATTCTTTTCACAAGTTTTTATTTTTATTTCTTCATCTTTTGCTTTACTACAGAGCGTTAAGCTATCGAAAAGTTGCCACTGACGTTACCGCATTAAGTAAAAATTGCCACTAACTTTACCACCTAAAGTTGTGGTCATGAGGGAAAATACTTGCCTGTGTTTCTTAAAGTAAAGGACATTTTATTTAGGTTTACAAAATGATTTCTTAGTCAGCTTGTGCATTTGTATCTTATCATAACAGGGATTGTCCTGATAATTGTATTTTGTGTAGAATATTTCTGGCCAGAATGCTGGAATACACAATAAAATCCATGTTCTTTGTATCTATTAACTGTATCTTCAGTACGAACGTGTATTATCATGGAAAAAGGCAAGGTTTGTATAATGCACCTAGGAAAATTAATTTCATTTAAGAATTGCTTGCATATACACCTGGTGAAATTATAACGTATGCTATTAAATCGAAAATATTGAATTTTGTATTACGCTTACGCCTAAAATATGGACCACGTGACCGAATAGTAAGAGCATTGTGCTTTTGACCTTTTATAGTTTCTTACCTGTCGACAGCACGTGTTCGAACCTCGCTGGAACCTAGATTGATTATGTGATACAATTTTGCCAGTATACTTGAGGTTTTGTCTTTCTGTGTTTATTTGAAGTGTGGCGTAACCCCNNCAAATTCGGTTTAAATGACGTCCACAGAACTCAAACTGCAATGATGGACTGAAATGTCTGTGCTCTACTTAAATATGTGTAAAGAATGGATGCACTATTGAAAGACAACTTGAACAAATTGTTGCCTCTTTTTGTTTTGGCCATGGTTTTGTCTATTTGTAGATTCTTGAATTTTGAATGTAAATTGGTATCTTAAAATATCCTTTTTTAAAAAGTATAATAGCAACATTTTTATTGTAATGCACCATGAAGATAGGAGAGAGAAATAAGACCATATGAATATATAACATATATAATATATATAACATATATATGAACATATATAAAATGACCATACTTAGATTTACAAACAATGAATGGTATTTTATTCTAATCAGAATTTGCATTAAACGGAAAAAGGTCCACAAATTAATAATGATATCATTTGCTTATGATTGGCGTAGAGTGATCGTCATTAGATATTTAATCATGTATAAACAATGGGTTGTTTCTCGGACGAACCGGATGTAGAAATACTGACTGTATTGTTTTAAGGTTAAGTCAACTTCAAATTTGATTAGGTAAATTACACTCATGTACTTGACCATTCAAAATAAGATTAGAGTATCAAGGAATACCCGGAAATTCAAGAAAACCCTACGAGTTCGGAAAAAGGTCGGTTTCAGTTGAACAAATTACATTATAATACTTTATAGAGTCACAGTTGTGTACTACTACTACTATTATTACGGCTATTTCCACTACTACCATTGCAACTACCACTATTGCCACTACTGCTATTGCTATCACTACTACTACTACTAATTCTACTACTGCTGCTGCCTCTACTACTACTTCTGCAAAAACTACTACATGTACATGCATAACTATTACCACTACTACTACTACTACTACTACTATTAACTACTACTGCTGCTGTTACAACTACAACAACTACAGCTGCTTCTACTTCTACTACTGGGGCCTCCGTGGCCGAGTGGTTAGCGTGTTCGACTTCGAATCGAAGGGTCCGGGTTTCGAATTCCGCAGCGCCACTCCACGGTTGGCCGTCCCTGTCTTTCGGATGGGACAGTAAAAACCGAGGTCCCGTGTCACAGTAGGTGTTGTCACGTTAAAGAACCCTCCCTGCTCTACGGTCAGCAGTGCCGAACATAGGCAAAATTTGTCGCCCTTCACCGGCACACGGTGACGTCTGCATANNTAAACAACAATGCAACAACAACAACAACTTCTACTACTACTGCTATCTAGAAATAACCCTGCAATTGATTACGAATTGTATTCAGAGCTTTAATTTGTTGATTATTTAAATTAACCTTTTTATTTTTGTATTAATAAACATGTATGTCACGTTATGAAATCATTTTAGAACACTCCCTTTGATATTTTAACCATATTCAGTCTATTTAAATTCAATTCGTTTCGGTTTGATATTTTTGTAAGTCTTTTTCCTGCGAAGCAATTAAAATAAATCTTGATCTTAATAAGATATTCCGTTTAATTTTTTGGATTGATTTATGGCCGTCTTGGTTTTCTATATTAGTCGCGAATGCTGACCTGTCAAACGTTAATCTAGGTCATACGTTCTTTATTTATGCCATGTCAACGGTTTCCTACTATTGCAGTAACTGTACTTAACATTTCTTTGTCCTGTCTCATATATTGGTAAAAAACAGAGGGAAAATCTTGATTAACATCAAACAACCATTGATCAACTGAGTCGTTTAAATAAGCAGTGTCAAGTATGATATAGATGTTGGCAGGGGACGCTGACTCCTTCCAGACACCTGGTCCCATCCCATTAGAGATTTGCATTTATTTTCATTACTCAAGTCGCGTGGAACATACCTAGGTTCTTGTGTAATTTCATTTTGACATGTTTCCGTATTACATTCATTCACCGCAGAGGAGGATTGTTTGAATCTGGTTTCAAAATATTGTTTATGACCTTTAAACAAATGTCACTTTCAACTGCAAATCTTAAGATAAGAAAATATTTCAAATGAAAACTAAAATAATTGATGAAAATACAATGTATATCTCATATTTCAAATGTAGCGAACCAATATTTATACCAGATACATGAAAAGTAACAAAAGTTATAAGGCAAGTGACGTGAGGGCTTAGTTGGTAATGATTTCTTTCAATTTTGTTTTTGCTTTTGCCGATGTGGCTGATTTTGTTTGTTTAAAGAACCACTCGAGAACATTTTAATCACATTTAGTCACCAGGTGTCAGCGGGAAGGGATCTTGAGCTATGCTCGCCACTAACGGCCAATGAGAAGTGGGAGTTTCTGACGTGCATACACATAATGTAACACCAGATTTTGATTGTTACTGTCTGATCAAGATGATAAGGGAAAAGGCCGAATCGTACTGATACTATAAGTAATTTAGAACTACAGGTTCAAAGACAAGCGCTCTACCTTGAATAATATCTAATTTCTATTTAACTACGGAGACCGCCGTTGCTCAGCTGTTCCTGTTTCTCGGATGAGAAAGTAAAAACCGATGTCCCTTGCCACAGTCGGTGTCAGCAAGTTAATGAACCCTCCCTGCTGTACGGCCAGAAGTGCCAAGCATTGGACAAATATGTCGCCTTTCATCGACACACGGTGACGTCTCCATGTTAATCAAAGATTGTTGAGTGGGATACAAAACAACAATCCAACGATCTAATTAATCAAATTTTAAGTACATCATGATCGTCTTTCAGGGAAATTGATTGTAATGAAATTGATCTTACCGTTGGTTAACAAAACCCTGGTGGCGATAAACAAGCAGGAAAGTAGGACCAAGTTCTTCATTTTACCAATTCTCCTGCCGTCTGTCCTACCCCGGGCAGATTAGCCAGCTGTTATGATGATCAATAAAATTCAAAATAGAAAGAGGAAATAGTTAATTATTTCAATCAAGCTCCAGTGTTAATTTTAATTTGTGACACGCTACCGCCATCAATCAAATTTGAAGTATACGAAGCTAAAAGCATTTGTCACCAATTGTCATTTAATTTTGTTACCTATACCTATACGTTCAGTGTATATTGCAGGTGCTTTAATTTATTATGGTTACATGTAGACAAGGTGAATTTGTTATAAGTGCAATAAGCCAATCCTTTATATCCGCCACGGTGCAAGGTGAGTCGCCCCCGAGGTAGAGGACAAAATGAAATTGATGACGTGAAAACATGTAATAACATGTCATAATCAAGCCTCATATACTAGATAGGGCGTTGGCTCAATATGGCAATTGTTTTGCATTCATACATTATGCTATCAGTTATACTCTTCACCTAAACTTTTATTTATACATTGTTTTGTTTTTCTCTTAAACGTCTCATTAGAATTATTCACTCATTTATCAATACTGAACTCCGTTGAAGGGCTACAAATGTTGTCTAATGAGCGACAACCGGGGTCATTGAGCCGCGAAGGACTTTTTATTTACCACAACTTATTGTATAATATAGATGTTTAGATAGTACAGTATTTAAGTACATGTAATTTAAATGTATATATGACATCATAGAGAAGTGGTTTCCAACTTTGTGTTTCAGGACTTGAGAGTGTAATTCTGTAGTCAAATGCTTGGAATACTACGCTTTAGGTAGCTCCTTATTTTGATAGTTTGTTTGTTTGTTTTTTTGGGGTTTTTTTGTAGAAAGTTTAGTATTTTCGTAATGGGGGGTCTTTCGCTATAATCCGCTTTCATCATATAATGCTTAAGATAACGACCTGCGAAACAAACCAGTTAGGAACCCATTAAAGAAATTACAGGGTATTTCGTTAATTTTATGACATAACATTTTAATGTGGTACCTTAATGGGATCAATGGCTTTAACCTCTACTACCAATTTATAGATGTTGACTCAAATAACAGACTATAAGTAATGTATATAATTTTTGATAAAAACTATGATTTATTTGTTTGTTTTCTACGAGCATTTGATGCAAATTGCAGCTTTATTTAAAATACGTCAAAGAAGCATAGAGGAAATTAAGGCTCTAGGAGTATTAACCTATGCTAGAGATTTAATCCTTTCCGGTGAGGGACATTCTGAGATAATTCTCGATGGCGGGGTTTCTATTGTCCCCTCCGAAGAATTGGAATAAAATAGTCACAACACAAATGGGATTCATTTCTTGTCCTTTAAATTATAAAATACTGTTAAAGAAAAACATGATCGACTAAGCAACATGAGGGTATAAAGGTATGGAAAATGTCAACATATCCCCCAAAGGCGGAACTGGTGTCAGTAAGTAGTCAAAGAGACGATGCAGACACTTATTGGACCGATAAAGAATCAAGCTATAGTTACAAGTAAACAATCTGGTTACGTTGCCTTATATAATTATGTCCGAGTAAACCTATGAATAGTCTTCAGTTACTGGGAGGAGGGGCTAGAGATCAGTTATTGTTTAACATCATCATACCAGCCACCGAGAAAAAAAAATTTTGGTCACCTGTGAAAAAATGTGAATATATATGAAAAAGGAAAGAGGTTACGGGTCTATTGGGTCAAATACAGTAGTGCTAATCAGTAATGGGTTTATTTGGTTTTTTTCCTTTCTATCCAGTGTTCGAATGTTTCTGTAGAAATAAAGACTCTTTGGTATTTTCAAATTGTTATGGAGCCCATAGATTCAGTATAATTTGGGGAGAGCATGAAATATAATAGGTATCAAAATAATTAAGTATCTTGTCTTACCTCATCAAAAAGGTAAATGTTCTCGTGACAGAGAAGCATAATTATTCGTAATACGCTTCCGTGTGTAGCTATTATTGTGCACGTGACACCGCTGGTTCTTTGTCTCACGTCATTTGTCCCGCTTTTCGCCCTCATATGAGCCTACATACACGTACGTATGACAGACAACTGTCCATCAAAGACATTATTCTATTTCTTTGTAAATGCTATGCGAACTTCTGATGTTCAAGATAGAAATAGCTTATGCTATTCGATTATCGTGCTGGATTTCCTCACGTGAAATGTATTCATGAGGTTGAACATCAAAATATGTGCAAGTACACCGTAATGTGTAATTCGTTTTCTTAAAGATGTATGCGGCTTCAAACTCAGCGGTTTAAGGCTTGTTTTTATTTTGTTCTTCAGGTGGGGTAGAGTTCATGTAAAATTGAAGATTACCAAAGAATGTTAAAAAATCCAGGCCCTAAAACATGACTATTCTATAATAATGACGTCTCAACGTGGAAAACAAATGTTATACAAGCAACACCTTATTGCTGCTTCTTCCATTAAATCTTTATAGGCCTCTAGATTCTACAATTAAAATATATATGTATGTTCTAGAAGTGGCATTAACCAGTTGTGAACATTGAAATATTCCAATTATTTATTTAAGTCAAAATTTGTTCCTTAAATTTGCCATTTAAGAAAATTTGCTTATAGTGTTACTGCTTGTAGAGTTGGATACTATACTTCAAATAAGTAAAAATTCATTCCCATGGACATTTATTTTCATTTCAAACTTGCTTTGCGTTAAGAAAAAGAACCAACATACATCAAGGCCCCTCTTTTTTTATTAGCAGAAGACCAGAAGTAAATAGTCGTGTAACTGATGTATTGTGGGTAAACTTTGAATTCTAATGCTGCTTTTATGTGCAAACATAGCTTTAAATGCATTTCAACTAACGAAGCTTTAAAAGAGGCTTCATACAGCCCATTTAAATGTATCTATTTCTTAATGAGTCATTAGGGATTAAACGAAGTTTTAGGTCTAAGGAATCATTAGAATTAATGCACTTATGATACAACCGGGTCCAGATCAGCAACAATAACAGACAGGATTGCCTTTTCGTTTAATCTGGAATTGTGGCAATGGTGCTATGAGGAAACATAATCCTAAGCTTAGTGTTTTTCCCGATTGAGTACTAAAATACTTGAGATATTAGTAGTTCTAAACGTAATTACAAATCTGAAAAGTATTGCTATGGTAAGTATATATTTTATGTAGGTGTTCAAAACATGTATATGAGAGTAAATACTGCATGCACAATAGTTACAACTAGTTCAATGTAATGATATACGTTCATGTTAATGGTTAGATGGTTGTTGGTTGAATTGTTGCTTAATGTCCTACTCAGAAATATTTCATTCATATGAATACATAATCGTGTACCGGACATTTTTGCGTAACTTTGTATTGACGAGTCGATGGTCTTACATCAGTTCGCGAGAGAATATTTTCGCGAATTTGCCAAAAAGCGGTAATGGCCCTTTGTTGTATAGTTAACGTTAATGTCAGAATAGAAAATTTAGAGATACATTTATTTTCACGAGTATGTGCTCTCGAGAAATAACGTGAAATTAAACTTCTCGCGAATAAATCAGATTAACAGTCAGCACTTATAGACATAGAGTAGGAAGGGTTCTATAACGTGCCAACACCAATTGTGACACGGGGTCTCGACATACTTCACAGTCAAAACAGTCGTCTCTTCCTAAGACATTCCATGTGTGAACGGTGACGTAGTCATATGAGTCGTGCATCCATTACAACTGCCGATGGCTTAAACTAATCTCACAGAAATCATAAATTGAAGTCATCTTTAGGAATATTCCATATAATATCAATTCGTCTGTTTAATTTTCAAACCACGATCCATTTGGTGTCATAGGTATCCTGGCAAAGCAAATAACATGCATGCTAAGTGGAATTGAATACATCCGGATACCTGGTCACACTCGCGAGATCCGGATTCGGCATACGGCCTCAAAAGGACCATCAATATGAATTCAGTCAGGTTCTTTGGCACAGCACATTCACCACAGATTATCCATAAAAACCTTTCAATGGCAGTGCCATTCAAGGTTTTAGATATTTAGGGAGCAACAGTATCAGGAATCAAGGATATCGTAAATTAACATCAAAAGATACTAATAATAACAAAAGATTCCTATATAAATAATTGGAAGTTTAAAAAAAATAACGCCAAAACTATGCGGACATGACCAACTGATTGTTTTTATTTGTTGGTGATGCCCTTTCAAAGTTAGTTCATTGTTATATTCTTACATTCAGTAGCGACATGACAAGTTTACCGAACAAGAATCATGAGTTTTGTCACGTACATCAGTTATCATAGTGATTCAGCAAAATATATTTCTGTAAGCATAACTACCTTGAAAAAATTACAATAACTTGTAAAGACGAATGAATACATAGAAACATATCTTAGTCAAACCAATTACCTTCTTTCAGGCAAGCAAGTACAGATTACGTTCTGTTCTGACAGGCATTCAAAGAAAGATAACTCTTAAATATAATTTCAAACTTTTCAAAGAGATAAGATTCCCATTGAAAATAGATGCACGTTTATGAAACAGTAGTGTTCACAGATATATTGTTGTTTAATGCCCATCTCAAGAATAAATCACTTTGCGACTTCATTAAATGCTGATGAAAAACTATAGAGGAATCGCCGTTACCTAGTAGTTAAAGTGTCCAACTTCTGTTCGTAAGGTCAGGGGATCGAGCCAGAATCACGTCGCGGTTGGTTGTCCCTATCTTTCGGATGAGACAGTAAAAACCGAGGTCCCGTATCACTGTAGGTATTGGCACGTAAAAGAATCCCCTGCTCGTCAGCCATAAGTGCCGAGCGTAGGCAAAAGTCGCCTTTCGCCGGTGCACAGTGACGTATCCATATAAGTGAAAGATTCTTGGGTGTGCTGTTAAACAACAACAATGCTACAAGAAGAACTACATATTTAGCCAGTGTCTGGCACTTATGATCATTGAACAATGACAGTGACACAGTGTTTCTGTTAAATAGTCGAATCTGAAGGACACGAAAAGTAAGCCGCCTTCGCCGAGCGAATGCGAAGCAATGATATGGCACCATACAACTCAAGAATTCATAGAGGTCTGAGACGTTTCTCACCTCTAGGTTCTCAGAATTCTAGATTAGCTCGATTTTTTATAAACTTTTATAAAAGTCTTAAGTTTTTTTGTTGCCAGTCCTTGAAGGGGGGCCACGGAGTCACGGAGGACCTCTGCTACAGATGTCCTAGAGCAAATACAATCGGCCTTCGTTAAAGTGAGATAACGGAACTTGTTTTACTACATCGTATAAATATTAATGAATAAATATGTTTAAGGCAAATATGTTAGTAATCTGATTAGAATTTCTTCTCCCAATTGGTGCCTCAGGACCAAATGAGATGATAAGC
>JACSZP010015918.1:0-12137 GCA_016161895.1 Pinna nobilis | reverse complement strand
ACGTTCGTACACTTGAACGAAGAAGGAAAGTATAAACATCTTCGGTCTTACTATAGGCAGACGCTGGTAGGTCAAAGTCTGCAGATCACCGTTCTTGTGCCCACGGAAACACCATTACCATTCACAACCGCTGTGATTGCCTTGCGCTGGTTGCCTGTAAAGCTTGTCGATTTCAAAAGTTTGCTTATATTTTGGAATTCACCGTGCGCATACAATTTTGTATACGATAGGAAAACTATGCCTGAAACACATATTCTGATTGATTAACAATGATGTTATGCAAAAAATTTGTGTTTTTATCATCCTCTAGAGGGATCTTTGCAAACGATTCCATGATCGCACTAAATCTGCCAAGGGTTGGAGAGGAGAGGAGCGGATCGTAAACCCTTAGCTAGGAAAGATGGTGAAATATTTACGTGAGAATTCTTTGTTCCATTGTCTTCCTACTTCCGGTTCATCTAGTTATACATATACATGTACCTATAATAATATTTTACATCTCCAACAAACTTTAAAACTGAACATAACATTGAGGTTGCCGCTGTGGCTTAGCGATAACCGACTTCGCCTTCTGATCGTGATGTTGTATGTCCGAATTCGCTCCACATTGCATTTGGCTGTCCTTTCCCTCCATATAAAACGATAAGAAACGTAGTGTCACACTAATTGTCGGCACGTTAAAGAATCTCATAGTTTCCGGCAATAGGTGCCCAACATAGGCCAAATTTTTTGCCCTTCACCTGTACACGGTAATGTTTTTTTTATATAAGTGAAATATTCTTCAATGGAGCGTTAAAACAATAATACAAGGTCATCCATAAAAAATGTTGGTATGCTGTAGCAGGACCAAATACTCACTAAAAACCTTTGCTAACTCGCTTTTATTCATTGCCATTCTGGATTTTGTTCATCGGTCCTCCAATATTTGTCTGCTGATATTGTACATGCATATTAAGTTTACGGTTTTAAAAAATCCTAGCTACCTAATCACAGTAAATAATCTTAGTCGTATTACAGTTAACCCACAATTTTTAAGGATGGCCCAACCAACTTTTTACTAGTCTGTGGTTATAGTATGATTCAGTTAGCATGTTGTTTAGGTAAATGTGTACATATCCCAAACCCATCGATTCCTTTTAGCAGATTAAGCAGATCTTTATACTTGATATACCCTAGATCCTACACTTTCTACAATTTTATCATCCAATTAACATTTTTTGACAAATGTTAAATATATTGTGACGAAATAAGGATCTCGTCATGCATACATATTGACAGTCATTTCATCTTTTTTTTGTAATTTGCTATAACTATTTTTTTGTGCAATTAGCAGGATTGAAAAAAACAATCAACAGCGTGTTCGACTTGAAGAGTCCACCACGCTGCGGTTTACCGTCCCTGTCTTTCGGATGAGACAGTAAGAACGAGGTACCGTGTCACAGTAGGTGTTGGCACGTTAAAGAAACCTCCTATGCTGCGGCCATAAGTGCCGAGCAAAGGCAAAATTTTTCGCCAATCACCGGCACACGATGACGTCCCCATATGAGTGACATATTCTTGAGTGGGACGTTAAACAACAACCCAACAACAACGAACAATCAACAAATCAAATTGTAGGAAATACAAGAAATACAACCAATCAAAGTAATCTAAGTTTTTCCCTTACCAATCATATTCGTTAATAGATTGACCAATGAGATCCGACCTGGTAGTATATAAAGAGCTATTGCAGCTAAATCTGAGCTAGGCGTGTGGCAAGGACTTTAATTAGTCACGTCGCACGTTAAATCACGTCAAATCCATCCAAATCTGAGCTGGCTGTCATGCTAAAAGTCGAAGACAGCAGCGGCGAATTTTGGGTAATTTTCCTGCTCTACGTTCGTAAGTGCCAAACATAGGCAAAATTTGTCGTCCTTCACCGTCACACGGTGACGTCTTCATTATACATGTACATGCAAGATTCTTGAGTGGGACGTTAAACAGCAATTCACCCACCCAACCTGGTGTTATATGCTTTAGGCAACATTTCGTTATTAGCACTTTAGTTCACAACCCAAATCTACTTATCTCACAGAAGATTTAGCAGACATTTAATCTTTCATTTTCCACATGGACAGGTGTTTAATCGTGTTTGCACTTTTACCAATCTAACTAACGTTTTTTGATAAGGTAGTCAAGACGACAGAGATCCACAAATCACCAGCTACGTATAAGCAGGCTTTCTATCCAACTTCGTGACAGGCAATACAGGTTCGTAATTAGATTTCAAGTCTTCCTTATCAGCGAAAAAAATATCCTGTTTGATTTTTAAAGGTACACTTGGACTCATTAAGCAAAAATTGGTCGTACACGAGATTACTACGGAATCGTTTACAATTTGATATAATTAAGCGATTTACACATAAAAAATGGTCAAATCAACGTGTAAATGGCCATGCTGTACATGTTTTGTCCGCGTAATTCGCCCTACTTAGAGGCATCGGTCATGTCTGTTAAAATGGCGGGAAATGAATACAACCCATAATCTTGTATTTTTGATTTTTTTAACGACGATATCTATATATTTTGTGCATATTTTTTTTGTATTTTATCAGCTACATCCTCTAGTTATATGCTGGTGCAAATGTGATATTTCAATTTTTTTTAATTCTGTGAAGATGAAAAATGAGTCCAAATGTATCTTTAATAATCTCATCTTATATAGTAAGAATGTCTCACTACTGGCCACTATAAAGCAAATCAATGAATAAAGATAGAAAGACCTCAGAGGTAATGGTTAGCGTGTTCGCCCTCTTATAATTAAAAGTCCTGGCGATTAGAAGTCGCTATTCATCGGATGAGACAGTAAAAACCGAGACCCCGTGTTACCATAGAGCAAGAACGTTGAAGAAGGAACCATTCTCACAGGACACCCTTCACCGGCACACGATGGCGTCTCCATGTAAGTTAAAGATTCTGAGTGGGACTTTGAATATCAGTACAATACAACCAACCCAGAAAGACGCTATCCCAGTTTTGAAGTGCATGCTTGAATTATTGAAGTTGAAGGTTTCAACAGAGGCGCGAAGCGCCCAAGCGGTAAGATGGGATGGTCGTTCGGGGATCTCCCACGGTTATATATTTGATAAAAACCCAAGCAAAATGACACAATTTAAGCCCATTTATATGTTTCCAATTACATTTCTTTAGACGATAATATTGATGCTTGAAAAAGCTTCTTTCAAATCATGTACACGCGTGAGTATATAAGCATATACGGTAGCTACAACCCTGTCTCATCTAGTAAAGTATGTATGTCTCAATACTCGCCATTATTAAGCAAAAGAAGAGTAACCAACATGTTTCAACAGAATAAAGTAAAGATGACTTAGATATCACCAAAGTTCGACGTGGTTATCTAAAACTATTTACATACAAAGTGGCAAGTACATAACCATCGTTTTTAATTTGTAGAGGGATACTATTTCAGTGTTGATTCTATATTTATATAGATTTAATTTATTTCCGTAGCGGTGAGAGATGAGACAACTGATGAGACAAATGGTGGGTATGTATACCTGAATGCATCAGTTTTGCGCTTAACAAAAAAACAAGAATAATATAAATAAAACGAAATTTATTATTTTATTTAGGCACTAATCTTAAATTTCCAATTTGAAGCTGTTCAACCGGTAGAATCACAATTGGGACGCTCGTTTCATCATGGTCTAATTGGTCCATCGTTAGGGCTTGAACTTGCAAGATCCAAAATGGCTGCCAAGAATAAGAGCTCAAATTTGATTGAAGTTGTTTTGATAATAAATTTTTATTTTGTTGTATGGATGTCATTATAAGTTTGCAGTCTGCTATGAAAGCTTAAGATTAATTTCATTTCATGTTAAGTTTTGTTAGACAGAAGTTTGGGATAACGAAACAGTCCAACACATTTAATTTTGACTTTTTAATTAAGGTTTAATGAGCAGGCTTCTGGTTAAGAAAAAAATACAACGACCATTCCATTAAGTGCGTGGTTGCAGACCGACTGAATTCACTAAAGGAATTGGTTGGTTGGTTGGTTGGCTGTATTGCTGTTTAACGCCCAGCTCAAGAATCTTTCACTTATATGGAGACATCCCTGTGTGCCGGTAAAGGGCGACAGATAGAATCTATGACCGGCACTTATGGTCGTAGAGCAGGGAGTTTCTTTAACGTGCCGACACCTAGTGTAACACAGGACTTCGGTTTTTACTGTCTCCTCCGAAAGATAGGGACAACCAACCGGAGCCTGGCTCTGACTAGAAACCCTGACCTAACAATCAGAAGTCGAACACGCTACTAGGCTAAGACGGCTCCTAAAAGGAAGTAAGAGAGCCCAATTCTCAAGTAATTATCAAAATTTTCACATAATTTATAATCTTTCTTTTCACAGGGTCATTTCGGGTCTCTTCTAACAAGATAAGGGTGAACGAACTATGCTCCTCTTACTTCCTCAATCGGTGTTCTAGATTTGGATTTGTTTATTCTAACTAGGACAGGTAGTTTTAGGATTGTTTTGTCAATCGCAAACAAATACTGATGATAAATTGTTCCTAAGTAGGTACTTAAGGTATTTCCTTCCGTGTCTAAAAAGCTATTGACCTCAACTTATTTTGCTTTCAGATAAAAAATTCATTGTTATTCAAATCCGTGACCTCTTTTTCATTTGTTGATTTTGAAATGCTTTGTTTGGAGAGCTAGACGACTCGTCAATAAAGTAATCACATACCTGAAATCGTTACTATGGAGGTTATATGGTCGAGACTGGTTACTTGTTGAACTATATGGGTCCCTTTCAGGGATATTGTTTGAATTATTGAGCATAATCATTTGCGGTGACCTTCTTTTGATTATCGGATCAAGAGCACATGACATTTTCCATCAAAATATACATGCACATTTTACCATAGACGTATGTTCCTTAGAACATTTGCGATGAGTGTGGCATACCAACAGGGGACGCTGACTCCTTCTGGACACTTGATCCCAGCCCATAAGGGATTTGCAGTTACAGATATGTTTAAAACTTTAACCCTTTAATGAAAATAAGTGAAAGCTAGCAGTTAGAATTATTCGAGGTATAATAGTTTGACTTTCGATGAGACAGTAAAAAACACATTCTCTTTTTTAAGTTTTGTGTATTGTTATATGAATTACCTTTTGTAGTATTGTTTTATTTTTCTTTGGCAAGTGTGTTGTCTGTCGCCCGAATTTAGAATTGCTTCTTGGTATCTTCAACTATTTTCTTTTTTTTAAAAACGTAAACATTAGGTACCACCGACTCATAGTAGTTGTTCGGTGATGTTAATTTGGCATTGATCAAATGAATTCCAAGACTAGATCATTATTTAATAGCCCATCACGTACAAAATTAAATTGATTGGTCGTTTATTTTCTTGTGTAACATATCATTCAAGAATCTTTCAATCTTTCACTTACATTAAAACGTCACCGAATTGCTTTGAAGGGTTGTATATTTGACCGATACTTATAACATTTGAGCATTTAAACTTGCCTACAACGGGACCATAGTTTTGACGGTCTCATCCGGAGATCAGGAGAAAACCAGCAGAATCCGTAGCATGGTTTCAAACCCATGACCCCGCGGTCAGAGGGTGAGCACACTAAATACAGAGCCACGGTGAACCTCACTAAAGTTCAATAAAAATGTTAGACATGATATCTAGTGAAGCGAAAGACATCCAATGCTTTGGCAAAATTGTCTTATTGCGTTTATTATAACGAATCATTCCACTCAGCCTCACTAAAACCAACTTCAACTATCTGTATTTGAGAGCTTGCTTGTTAACTTTCGGAAGGCTGGTGGCCTTTTCCATGGTAAATTTGAAACCGGCCTTCTCTTCTACCAATACGAAACTGACCGCCGCCACCATATGACCGGGTGACTGTCGAGTGTGGCGTGAATAATGAAATGAATGAGAGGTTTTTACTTTTAAAGGCAATCTTGTAAGTTTTCTCGAGAAATTGGATACCCGGTACAACACGCAGAGAACAAGGAATATGGATACAACTGAAAATTCTAACTTTTTCCACAAGTTTACTAAAACAAGTCATTGCAATAATTACATTCAATAATACATGTATTAGGCAGATTTTAAAGATACAAAGCCGTATATGCGTTGAACTGTGACAGAAAGACCTGTTACGATAGACATAGAAAACAGACACGAATTAAAAGTTTCCAGAGTTCGACGGACAATCGAGAATGAATAGATTGATGCTAAATGCAGACTTCTGAAGCAGAAGACGGTCGGTATTGCTATAATGCTGCCCTTGCTCGAGTTAATATCAAGCGAAGGTCCTCTAGTTAATGTTTGAAAGGAGGTATGATCGAATCCTGGTCTTTCATATTGGATATTATAAACCAGGATTGTCTAAAATTTCTATAGATGCCAAAAACAATATTCTTGTATATGTTCATATACATGTATGGTTTTCTTCATTGAAGTTCCAATTATATTAATAGAGTAATTGTTGTCAAATTATGATCTTGATAAGAGGATGGATGCCATAGAAAGGAACAAACATATCCACAAAACAGATAAAGGGACAAACCATGTTTCATATCATACATGTATATAGTTATAATTCTGTTTAGAGTTATTGTCAACTTTTTATACAGAGAAATTATTGTCAAATTATGATCTTATTAATAAGAGGATGAATTTCATAGATAAGGAAAAACATATCTACACAACAAATAAAGGGACAAGTCATGTTTCATATCATATGAAGTTATAATTAAATTGATAGGTTCAGTGTTAAATTATGATTATTATAAGAGGAAGAATGAATGGGAAAAACATATCTACACGACAGATATTAACTTTAAAAGCACAAGCGATGTTTAATTTACATGATAGTCTCTCTTATCTTATCCCAGAATACAATGTCTCCTTGTGGGTCGTCTGGGTATTCGATAAAAGATTTATTTTCTATCAGTTGCATTATATCGAGAGGCAAGTCTTTGGGTGGTACTGTCTTGTAGAACACCAGAAACAAAACATTTTCTCCATCTCTTGAGTAGATGCCCTCCATACGGGCTATGTTAAACTCAAACTTACACCAGTACGATTTGATGAAGTTTTCTGATAGAATACAAACGGTTTTACGACTCGAGTGAATAGCATTGGTAATATTTTCTGCGATGTCATTACCAGGAATAAAGTCCCGGTGGTGAAAACACAAACGTAACCCTGCGTTCTCCTCAAGATGTTTCTTCATTTTAAATAAACCGAATTCCCTATCTTCATCCGCGTAAGAAATAAACGCGTCGAATACAAAATGATCCCCGCAGTTTCCGATCGGTGCGTAGCCCCGGTATTTGTTTTTTGTTATGTAAAATAGATATCGCAGTTTCCACCGATAACGATACACTATCCCACATATCACGATAGATGTACAAAACAAAATCGCTACGGTTAGGCCAGTTATCAATCCTATATAGGAACTGCACTTCTTTTCAAGATTCATAATTTCCTCTCGTAAATTATTAAAACTGACAGTTTCTCCGTTTTTAGTGGAACAAGTGTAGTTTTCGAAGTTCTCAAATTTTACCGCATGGTCATTTTCCATCCATCGGAGAAAATCAAGCGTGTCACACGTACACTGGAGAGGATTTTCTGATAAATCGACAGTTAAATTTGACGACAATTTGTCGAGGATGCTCATTGTTGAGGTCTTAAAGTATGGAATTTGATTTTTGGACAAGTCCAGAAACTCTAAGTTGTTCATATGCTGAAAACCGACTTTCCATTCTCTCAGAAGATTTCCACTGACGTTCAACTGCTGCAAATTTTTCATGCTTTGGAAAATAGAGAACGGCAGACCGCGTATTTTGTTATTGGACATATCGAGAGTGTTCAGTTTTTTCAAATTTTTGAAAGTATCGTTAGCACTGTCAACTGTGATGTTGAACCCGAGTAAATTGTCGTGTATGTAAAGTCTTTCCAAGTTGTGAAAATGATCAAAGAAATAAGGAGTAAGGTGCGTACAATAGTTATCGGACAAGTCCAGCGTTTTTATTGTGGGAAAGTTCTCAACCGGTCCAATCCACTCCCACAGGACATTTTGTTGTAAATATACATTTTCCACTTTATTTTTCGCGAACTTCATTCGTGGAATGCTGTAGCGAAGAGTGCTCTGGTTAAAGTATATGTCTTTGACATTTGGAGGTAGAGGAATAGAACTGTTGCCACTGCCAAACATAATTTCCAATAGGATGCTCGCATCAAATGGTGCCGTGGATGACGACATCTGTCGTGGAATTTCGTGCTGCGTATCATCACACATATTCAAGATTTCTGGAATGTGGGAAAAGTATTGCATGCTAGCATCAAATGACTCCATGGATATCAGATTTAATGTTTCCAATGCATATAATCCGTATGTAAATTTATTATCCGCGGTTACAATTTTTTTCAACGTTTTAGGCAGCTGTGCCAGAACACCACTCTTTAGTAGCTCGAGTCTATTACTACCAAGCCAAAGCTCGGTTAAATTAGTTTTAGATAACGCCTCCATGTCGCTCTTGAACAGTTGTGTGCCAATTCCATGAGTGCAGTGGATTTTATTGAATTTCAAGATTTTGATAGACGAATTGCTCAGATCTCTCGTAACATTCCACAAAACAAAAAAAGTCAGCTCATCGTTGTATGAAAAATCTAGATATTCTAATTTGGAAAGAGGTGCAAGCGCCCCTTCGTCTATTTCTCTAAGTTTACAATGTGAGAGGTCCAAATACTGGAGGTTTGGCAAATGACAAAATACACTTGAGGTTAGATGTTTGGTGAAGCATTTACCGGTTGATCCAGATATACTCAAATGACTCAGTCTCTTCAATTGTGAAAAACCCGTACCAAAATCTGGTTTTTCCAAACCGTCGATTTTGAGAGATTTTAAGGATATCAGGTCTTTAAACGCTTCTTCTGGATATTTGTCCTGAGCAATGCTTTCTTTGGTGTTATTTTGTAAGTTTAAGTACTCCAGACTAGTAAGGTCTCGGAAGAGTCCATCAAAATAAGTTTTTGAATCAAGAAGAAGATGATTTCTTTCCAAATTCAACTTCTTAAGCTTTTTCAATTTTTTAAATGAGTTCGGCTGGAAACGTTCTATATTGTTTTGAGACAAATCTAGGGTGATCAGCTCGGAGGGAAACGCTTCACCATGCGGAACAGAGGTTAGATTATTTTCATTCAGCTTGATGATAGTAACGTTACGGTAAAATTTAGGTGAGGTCGTTAATCCCAAGTTAGAGCAGTCTGCTGATACGGTAAAGTCACTCAATATGTCACATCTGCATGCCGTGTTATCGCAACATCGAGCGTTGATACATACAATATGAAGCGAAAATAGGATCCCGAGCCCGAGCAAAATGTTTTCCAAAATCATGATTTGTAGCAGCCTGGAAAAAAGAACACAATGACCATGACGAAGAACTCTTACAAAATGTGGATGCTGTTGCTTAACTCTTTCAACACCACAGACTAATCTAAGTCCAAGTAGACTGGTCTAAGGCAGTAGAAAAGAGCAAACCATTCTGATTCATGGGGTTGAAAGGTTAATGCAATACTCGGAAAGTTTAGCTTTAAATATACACATTCAAATTCAACTGATTGAAAATTAGATCTATTGAAAAGTATTCAAAAATCAGATCTACTGAAGGAGGTAAACGACCTGACTTAATTTTATTCCTTTGGTAAGTTTGATCTTACTCATGTAGAGAAAAACCGGAGGGTAACAATCTAACACTGTCACTTTAATTAGTGACCTAAGTCAGATTTCCTGTAAAATAATTGTATACATTTCTTGTTTGTTGAATCGTTGCTTAACTTCCTACTCAATAATATTTCACTTTTATGGACACGTCAATTTGTGCCAGTGAAGGGCGACATATTTTGCCTATGCTCGTCACCTATGGCCATAGAGCAGAAATGGTTCTTTAATATGCCAACACCTACTGTGACACGAGACGTCGGTCTTCACTCTCTCATCCGAAATACAGATACAGTCAACCGGAATGTGGCTCGAACCCCAAACCGTACAATCAGAAGTCGAACACACAAAGCACTAGGTCACTATATATGTGGCTTTTGTTTAGTTAAAAACAGCAGTCTTTGTTTCGAAGTTGAGGCTACAACATCGGGTAGAGCTGTTATCCCAATGTAAAATAAATAGGCAAGGACTATCAGTTGTACAGTCTATATTTTCTATATTTGTGACCAGTTATTTGCGCAACAAAATTTATAAGAAACATCAAAAGTGTGCAAAACTTTAGTGGCCGCAAAGGACACTTGATCACACATAGCTTGTAACATATTCACAGGTGCATAAATAAAGACACCGAGGGTTATAAAGAAATCAAGCTCTGGATAGAATCAGATTAGGAACTGTAAATATCGTCGTTGGTTGATAACAAATAGGACATTTCTTACACTGGTCTAGATAAGGACCCCAGTATGATCAGTTATATGAAAAGGTAAAGGTAACGAACAGTTGTCGATTTCATAATTCCAATAGTGAATACAAAATAAAGAGTTAGGGAAATACACACCCCTGGACGCACCAGAGGTGGGATCAGGTGCCAAGGAGGAGAAAGCATCCTCTGTCGATATATTTTTTTAGTGAGAGACCATTGTGGCTGAGTGTTTAGCGTGTTCGCCTTCTAATCGCGGGGTCATGGGTTCGAATCCACGCCGCAGTACGGTTGATTGTCCATGTTTTACGAATGAGACTGCAAAAACCGATGACCCGTGTCACAGTCGGTGTCGGCACGTTAAAGAACCCTCCCTGCTTAACGACCAAGAGTCATGTATTGGTCAGATGTATCGGCCTTCACCGGCACTCAGTCTGAGTGGAACGTTAAACAACAGTACAACACAACTTTGTAATGAGTTGGATTGTGATACAAAAGACACTATTGATATAGAGCAAGGTATTTCAACGCACTATTTGAAAAAACAAAACAAACAAAAGCATACAAACAAACTTAAAAACATAGAAAAACTATGTAAGCATCATTCATTTCTATGCTTACGAAAATGTATTTCCGGATATAGATACATGTATAAGGTTGATGATAAATCTTTATTTATGTAAAAGAAATGTCGTTCAGTATAGGATAAAGCAATCACATAAGTCAATACCCGTAAAGATAAATTTTCTTTCAATTTTTATAAAAAGAATTTTATCTTTTCGTAAAAATAAAGTCTACCTTGCTGGGTCCGCATTTCTGAAACCTACAGGTACTTTTTTCTATTTTCGTTAGACTATTTGAATGAGTTTAATTTGACAAGGTAACTATAAATTGATTAAAGTATGAATACTTGTTTAATAAAATCAACTGATTTTCGAAAACCGTACTCACGAATTTTCTCGAAAATAGACATAATTCTTGTGATTTCGTTTGCAGCTATGTAGTTACATTTAGCTAAAAAGAAACCGTTTAATTATACTTTTGGAAAATTATTTATTTTTTTTTATATTCAATCCATTATAGAACGTTACAAACACAAATACATTTCGGTTAATGAGATTCTAATCGTGATTCTCCATTTAATATCATTGTGTTTCCTCTGCTTTACAAACGCAATTTCTTGACTATCCTGACATCTCATAACTTTCTGTTTCATTTGCTTTTGAACATTATCACTTTGAATTTTTATTTGTTATTATTTTCAAATCAACGACCAAGATTATTCATTTATTATATTTCTGTATTTAAAAATCACAAATACCAAAGTATCAACCGCCAAAAAGAATCAGTGGGCAAAATACAAATTTGATGATTATTGGACAAACACGGACCTCTGACAATACAGAGGTGGGATCAGATGCCCTTGGAGAAGTAGGCATCCTCTATGTATCCAAGGAAATGGATGTCACATCGGTATTTTCTAGAACTAGTTTCCAGATCTCACTGACATTGTACATTTGTATTAACTAACAAACTGAATTTAGCAAATTATGTGAAAGTTTTAAACTATATATGAAGTGGCCCCTATACTTCTTTAGTACACAGCGAAAGTTTTACATGTACACACACACACACACACACACACACACACACACACACACACACACACACACACACACATATATAT
>JACSZP010015917.1:0-15559 GCA_016161895.1 Pinna nobilis | reverse complement strand
AACCCCGACTTCTTGATAATTTGTGTGATGATTCTCAAACACCACATTATTTAAATCTGACACTTTGCACATGAACCTCATCTTACTCACGTCAAACAAGAAATCTTTTGTTGTTTCCGTACAATTAAACCATAAACACACAAGAGTTGCTTAACAATATTGTACTCACTCTTAACCAAACATTTTCCACTAGGAATACTGACGGAGCCAGCATCATTTTGAACTGTGTAAACTCAACAAATTTTCCATTTACATGCGTCTCTAAATCCCCTTGTATAGGTTTCAGAATAAATGCCTGTGTAAACAAAATTATGTATACAATAGAGGCTGCATGTGAGTTCTGTAGCACGAGTATGGGCAAACAGATCTAAGTCAACAAAGTGTTTGTGGAACAATACTGGTCCAGCAGGACAAGTTCCCAGCCTCCAGCAACTAAGTTATGATCCAAATTACCTAACTTTCACATCCATTAGCTAAAATCCATCAATGTTTGCCAAACCTGACACTGTGATTATTGTGCTCAAAATTCAAATGAAATTTTCAAGTGCCGAGTAGGTGAGAAGAATCGCATATGGAATGTTCCCAATGGCCTCATAGTCATTTTACAAAAATGTTTTCCTTTTAATTAAATTTTGAGATGAACCTAGGCACAAATGTTAATTTGATAATTTGATGTTGATTTCAGTAAAACGATGAATGCTTGCTGCAATTAAAGGATACATATTTCAATTACTACTTTGTACTGTGTGTCGCATTGAAATATATGTTGGAATGCAGAATTGAGCATTTTTTACTAAAATATGCATTTATTCAATCATTTCTACAAAAACTTAATATCTTGAAAGTTAATACCCCTATATCAGAATTTCCTTGCATCCATAAAAATGTTCAAACTCATTTTTTTTATGAATGAAAGAAAAACAGAAGTTTATTTTTGTTCTGAATGACATGAGTAAAAGATGTTCCGTCAGGTATGGACACTAATCAGACTGCTTCTAGTTTGCACTGATTCTGGGTTAACTCCACAAACTAATCAATTTCTTATCCAAGTTCTTCTCCAAAACACGCAAAACTTATCTTGGGAAAGTTATGAGATGATTTGCCCAACAATTAGATAAAGCCAGTTCAAATAGCCGCCAATTTGTGTTATTCTATCCACAAATTCCACTACAGCAGAATTCCATTTGGCTCCCAGTACAGGCCTTTGAATATCAGAACTGTATTATAAGCACTGGTTTGTCAAGAAATTACTAAGTAGCAATACAGAAAAGCCATTCTATGTTGGCACTGAGGGGGTCAGTCGCTCTTTTTCTGTAAATTCTGTGTATGTGCTGACTCGCACAACAGAAGGATAATGCTGATGGCTAGGATAAGAGTAATTGGAAGAAATTATATCAATAATCTAGGTGGAGATATATTCCCAAATCTTGTTTGCTAAAAAAAGAAAAGAAAAATGCAGCACTGCCTTTACATCGGGGAATTACCAGAAAAATAAAATATTACAGTACCGCAATATTTGTAAATTTGTAAAAAGACTATGCCAGTGTTTAGTACCATGTACATACACCTCTATCAGGTTCTATGCCTATGGGAACATTAATATTTGTTACAGAACAGTATGTACAGAAGCACTAAGCACTTGGTTTATCTGGCTTGGGTGTTCTGGAAAAAAGTGCATGACATGTACACATTTTGTACATGTACTTATAACATATTTTGGCAATATATTTAAAAGGCAGTATGGGGAAGTAGAGTCAAATCCACATGCAGTTGTGACAACATCAGGCCCAAAGTCTTCTGATGTAAAAGAAACTACATGTATCAAGAGTATAAATTCAAAGAGAAAACAGAATTGCCAAGAAGAATCCCACCTTGAGATATAATGTAACAGTAGCCTTTCCTTTGTGATCTTTACTTTGCATTTTTCTGAGACCTTGACAAGGGCTGTTAAATTGTGACTTTTTACCATTCTGAGACCTTGACAAGATCCTATGGCTATGTAGTAAGGGGCCTTTAACTATCCACTGTGATACAGGATCTCAGGATGTAATTTACTTTTTATCATTCTGAGACCTTGACAAGCTCCTACATAGTGAGGGACCTTTAACCAGCTAACACAGGACCTCAGGTTTTACTGTCTCATCAGAGGGACTGCATCGGTGGACAGCCGAGACCCAGACCCTGGTTGGTTGTTATGGCTCAGTTGTAAGCACTCTGTCAAATAACTGAGAAAGGCTACATCCTGGGTACTAAATAACAACCCTTTCGACTCCAAGTATCAAAATGGCATGGTCTTTCTTATTGTCTGAGAACAGTCTAAAAGACCCATGGTGTTAAAAGGCCTTTAAGGGTTAAGATCTTAATTGACACATGGGGATGAATTCTAAAGGATTGCTGGTCATCCAGTGGATTTATTTACAAGAAGGAAGAATATTTCCAATAGTGAGCTTACATGTAGCTACACTGACAGTGCTTGCACACATCTGTACAAGTACAGTACAAGTTTGATACATAAACATAGCAGAAGGCTGATCATATGGCAGCTACAATGGTACATAATGTATTGTGACAGTTATGGAGCCCCTTTGATGCTGCAACATATGAAAATTATACTACATATATGAAGTGTAAGCCATTAGGAATTAATGTTTTCCATCATTATTTATGAGTCACGGATACTGTGCTGTACATTAATGTTTGGAAAAGGACTACGTCATAAAACAGCTCCAAAAAAAAAAACAACAACAAAGAAAAAAAAAACACCCTGAAAGCCAAAACTACATCTGACAAATGCTTTGTTAATGAAATCAGAATAATTTAATTCATCAATACCAGCCGGGGATAACATATTTGTAAATAACACAATTTATTTATAATCTGTAATATGTGAATGTGAAAATTCTAAATTAATTGGATGAATTCATGTTTAGATTCCCCCATGTTTCCCTTTTAGATATTTGTGCTAGCTATAATGGTGTTTGACTTTTTACATGAAGGCTTTTATGACGTAAAGTCAATATGTTACAACCATCGGGATGTTCTGTATTATGGTCGACTAGGCACCAAACAACACACCTGTATAGGTGCAACTGTGAAGCAGCCATTGTTACAACAAGGTAAAACACCGGGATATTATTATTCGTATTTTTTTCTCTTTCTCTACTTCAGGTCAACACCTTTCACCTGATACATTAGAACCTGAGAGGTACCACAAAGGAGAGGAGTGTTGATTTCTACAGAACTGAATATTTAATACAACGCCATCCAGTCCAGCGTACATGGCTGCCTTTATTAAAAGAGAAAGAAATTATTTATTGACATAATTTATCTCCACAAAGCCACTGAAAACAAATGAAATTAATCATGAATTAATAAAACGGACAGTATTATTAACATGGTCTAGATCCCTGATGGAATATAGCCTATAGCTACATCCGCAAATATTCAACACAATGGTCGGAAGCTAAATGGTACACCACCACACCTCGCTAATCACAAAGACTTGGCAAGCACCTGTTCACAGAATAACAATTACACTGCCTTTAATTATATCAACTCTACACTAGCTGTAAATATTGGCTGATAAGACAATTTACTTTTAGACTTGGACCCTTTGTTTTAGATTTATACAGAAGTCTGATTATTCTCTGGGGGTTCTGTTTGAAGGTCAGTGATGTAAACTTAGAGACTTAGCTGATCATTGCCAGAATGCAGGGACCAGAAATGGCAATAACACCATTTAAATACCACACAAAATTTATTTGTACGGGGAAAACTCATTTGAGATTAGATTAACAGATGAAATGGGTAATTGTTCAGACACTTTTTAGGAATTTGGTACTATTATTGCAATGTTTATGAACTTTGGAGAATTTCTTTAAATCCAGTATAAATATTAATATGTGCCTGTGCTTGTATGGGGATAAATAATGCAAACCTACGACAATTTACCACATGGTGTGAGTCGACAGAGGGAAGTCAGCCGTCCTCTTGTAAAGCTCCTTGCATACAAAGGAATGTTGACTGCTATCTCTTCCACATAAACCATGCACAACAACCAAAAGCGTAATTTATCAAAAAAGTTTTATAGAGCTCGTAAGACCTTTAGGTCTCTTTAAATTTACAGGAAAAATTATTTTAATAATAGAATTTGATGTCACTAACCAGTTCATGGGAAAAACAATATGCTCAGTAATTCAACACATACATACAAAATGACATAACATTGTGGAAGACTTTTAAGTCTCATCTAGTCTCATCACAGACTTCATTTTTATTTGGTTACGTGTAATATGTAAGACTTGCACAGGTGTGATCATAGCAAGAAAGATACAAGTATTATTATGTATGTATATATATGACACACAGGTATTATTACCTATATTAGAAAGAGATGTCTATTGCATAAGAACACTGCATCGGGGTTTGCCTTTTAACCAGAAGGTCCAGGCTCGATCCAGGTCCAGTACTGGCAGTAGGGTTTGGCTAGTTTTCCCTATCCATGAGATGAGACAGTAATAACTGAGTCCTATGAAAAGACTCCAAACATTGCCCTTTGTTCTTAACTAAGGGCCACTAAGCAATCAGGTATCCTTTACATGCCAACCCCTACTAAGATGACAGCAAGGGCATCTAAATTTTTAACACAAATTAAACCTAAGCACTTAGTGGGAGAGAACGTCTTGCTACCGATTACAACATTTTGGTCAAATTGACCTCGATTCAACAGGAATTTCCATAAACAAGACAAATACACTAAATATTCTAACTGTGTAAACTTTATCAAAAAGGAATGAAGTTATGTATGCATATATGGCAATGTGTTAGACTAAACATGGTACATGTATAATACATTTTATATCAATAGGTGTACATATGTTTAGGACACTTATTTCAGATCAGAAATATCATAGAAGTAAGAAAAACAATGCCAACATGAATTGCCTTCAATTCATATGATTTCTTGAAGGGTTAAATGCTATGAATTTTAAGCAGTACTTCCTGAGTATATTTTATTCTTTACATCAATCAATCACATGTATCAAGTAAGCAAATGTGTGTACAAGAATCTTCAGCTACATGTACATGTGGTACTGTGATGTACCTTCTTACCTACTTTATTTACATATGTACATATATAATGTTTAACATAAGTACTGCACCTTTTGTTCAATGCACTGTACCAGATAAAGAGATGGTACATACATAATATTCAACATGCAGCTTAATTCATGCATAATTTACATCCCATCAGCAGCCAGCACAGCATCCATTCACTTCCAAGTACTTATATATAAATGCATTTGTTCCAGCAGTATTATCATGCATTGTCCACCATTATACGGTTGTGTAGCATTAGAAATATTTCACAAAAAACACATCCTGTATTTTGTGTTTGTAGATTGTTTGTTTAATTTTTTATAAAACCAGTAAAAATCACCTATTTATAACGCTATCTTTTTATGATATTTACATGTTTGTTTCCTTTTAACTTTTTTGGAGCTTTGAGAAATTCAAGGTGTGTTGTTGAAAAAAAATTCTTGTACATGATGCTGGCATATGAACATAAAATTCTAAACTGATCTGAATATCTAACTACCGTAGATCTCTGAACACATTTCTGAGAAGTCGAAATTATAACTATAAGGGACTGTATGTGTTAAAGTCTAGGTTACAGATAAATATAAAATATTACACGGTAGACCAACGCAAGACCTTTTCTGCTTATGTAAATATCCATAGTAACAGACATCACAGATCTAGAGTTCCCTTTCGACAAGTTAATCAAGAAGATACAAATTTACAACTCAAGATTTCGGATCTGGTACGTAAGAAGCTGTTTTTACTATGATTTGTCAGACACTATACAGTTGAAACACTTTTAACTTGAGCTGATAAGTTTATTGTTTTGCCTATCCAAGACTGCATGTTTTTCAAAAGTAAGGAAGGAAGAAAGATCCACTACATAACCTTTAAGTCACTTACACTTCAGCATGAATGCTGACAAATAGTCTGATTTATGTGATATATGTATTCTATGTCTGGGAACAATACCATGCCATGTTAGTAAGGGGAAGATAACTCATGCTTATAATAAGAAATTACCCAGCTTTTCTTTCAGCTACTGTATTAGAATTAGTAAAAGCTATGATAATAAGTCTATGTATATGATCTTACAGTATATTTTTATTACTCCATGTTATGGATTAGTTGGTTCAGCATGGGTTGCCAAGGCCATTAGTAGGTAACAACCCATTCCTAGGTAGTGAAAAGTATACCTGCTAGACCACCTGCTAGACCCGTCAATGAGAGTCATCAAGACTGAGGAGGCCTCCGTTTGGACGAGCCAATGTTTATGTAAAGTTAAAGACATCTAGAATAACAACTGAAAAAGATAGCAAAGAAAAGATTGAAATATCAAAATGGACAGAAAAATGAAATTCATGAAATCTGCATTAGATCAGTAATGCCATTCTATTTTTTCTGACATTATTAGGGTCTTGTGCCATGGTGTGTACAATGTAAAGGGCAAATGTATGGTACTTGTACAACAGCTGGTGGAAGTACAAAATTACCCTGCACAGGTGTTAAGCTGACTCTCAGCATTGTTCTCCTAACAGAGGCACTGAACATATAACTGTATTTCATTACGGAACTTTTTTCATTTTTATATGAAACTGCAGAGACCCTATCAAGTTCATATTTAAAAAATACTTGACAATCTCTAGAATGAAGCGAGCCAGTTGAAAGAGCCACAAAAAAGATAGATATCTCAATGCATATTCATGTATGTGTACACGCAATAGGCTACAGTCTACAAAAAGACAGTCATAAATTACATACAATACTTGAGTTGGAAATTGAACAAATAACATGTGTGAGTGCCCATGGTGTTTATATGCAATTTGCTGCTTACACATACCGGTAAGCATAGACTACAGACACTGCTCCGAGTTCCTTTCTTCACGTTTTCGCCAGTAAGCCATAAAGCTTTGTTTTCCCAGCCCTCGGCACATAAGACAGAAGTTTATCACAGACATGTGGACACACACATGTAAATGACAGATGGTGCCACACCTAAAACAAAGGGCTACCTCCAGTGGTCAAACACACAAAGACTTACTGACAGATTTAGCTGACTGCTCACAAAACAAGCTGACCAGTGGCACGTAACACTACAGTGTATGCTAATTGACTATTCTGCAGATGAATGAAGGTTTTAATTTAAATCACTTTACATTTCACTTCTGTCACATTTAAAATTAGAAACATGGCTAATCAGCTGAGAACTAGAGAAATAAAACATATGGAGTTGAAACATAGACATCTTAACACTCAAATTTCTGTGTGCAATCAAGAACCTTGTCAATTTCCCTCTCCCTTTGTATGGAATATCTTTCAATGATTTGAATAAAATTGATGCCCAGGAAATGATTCACCTTTCATTTTAAGTTCATAACTTCATTTTATATTATCCATCTACAAGATACTTTTTTTAAAAAAGGTAACTGTTATAATATTGATGCATTTTGAGACAGGCCCTGCCACACTGGTGTCCCCCTTCTTTCATGAAAAGCAAACACAATTTTTTCTCCTTTGCTTGAAATCACAAAAATTATGTTACTTCTCATATAGCAAAACCAAGACTACAATTTGTCAAAACTTGACATATTCCTATCAAGTAAACATCCTTAAATCCAACACGAGTCAAATACATGGCAGATATTTGAACTAGATTAAAGGAAGAAAAAGACATTGGCAAAAATGAAAATAAATTTAAACCAACTTTCACTATGTCTGCAGTAAAAACTATATACCTTCACGTAGAACTGGGTCAAAAATCAATGCCAAATACTGTTGTCACTTCTGAAAATAGTTTTTGATCAATAAATCAATGGGACAATAATTATTATGACAATTGAGATGATTTGATGAGGTTACTAGTCAATTATCAATTCCCTTGTGAGGCAATAAAAAGCACAAGATCAATTTGTATCATAGTGTAGCGGGGGTGGCCTTTTATTGTGGTGAAATTTTTACTTAGCTTCAATATCAAAAGCTATACTGTGTCACTGTTTGTACACTACTAGCCCTGCTGAAAATTGACATCTGTACCTGTAGATGTGTATACTAAATTTTATTTTGAAGACTAAAATATATGATAAAACACAAAAAGGAAAGAGGGATTGAACTACATGTATGTATGAGAGTTTGGTAAAATTGATGTAAGTGTATCTGTGCACTTTCATTCTCCACCATCACTGGAACTCTTTCACAATTAAGTTAATCAGCACATTGTTATCAGTTTGACAACAACGGGCAGATGGAGTCAGAAATAATAAGCTTAAGGATTTGAACAAATGTACCAAAGGCTATTGCATAAGGGGCCACATTAGGGGTATGGGAAATGGCTTAAGGGCAAAATTTATACCTATAGAATTTGACATCCATGCATCAACAAAGACTGGTTTTGTGTTACTGCCGTGTATAATGGTGACCATATGTTTATCAAGAGTCTTTGTTTGGCTGATGATAGCTAAACACAGATCACATCAAAGGTTCAATCCTTCAGTCAAATGTTCAATATTTCAACATACCTTGTAATTTTAGGGAGGGCCCCAGAATGGCAGATAGGTGTTATGATGGCCAGATTTCAGTGGCAGATATATCATATGAAATCAGGGAATTGCATTTCCACAAAAGTGAGATATACCTGTTTATTTTGCTCTTGTTTTTTTTTTTTTAAAATAATGATTTTCATCCTGTTCTGATATCATTATATTAAAGGTTGCATGCATGCACACACGTTAAATGTATCAGATTTTTTAAAACTTAAATTCTGCAATATAAACCAGGGAGTGGGACTACACTTAATATGTTCTACACACCTGTCTTTTACTGGTAGCTGAAAATGCCAGAAATAGAACTAAATGTTAAAACGACAAACGGATGCAAGTCATATTTCCTTTGTTTCACTGTTGTGCTAATTTTGAAAAATATCCGGGGATATCTCACCATCAGGCAATATATCAAACTTTACAAGAATTCGGAGTATATCAGTTTAATTTTGGCCTATATTTCAATAGAATGAAAAATAGCTAATATCGCATGTTTCATTGTTTGAGCATTTTTATTATTGTGTCTTTGTTTATTGGTATAACTGCCAAGAATTGTCATGAAATTTTATGTCTTTCAACATTCACAGGTGGTGTATTTTCAGCTAATATAGCACAATATATATCATGCAACTTTTCCATAATTTAGCTTTATCAGACTCAAATTGTCTTGAAAATACTGACTATACAAACTGAAACTAAGAATACGAATATCTAGGTTTTGATAGTGAAAATAATTTGTAAAGTTTCCATCCAAATGAAATCCCTGAATTCAAATGATGAAAGGAACAATAAATTTGTANNNCGTCAGTCTTTAATATTACTTACTTTTCTGTGTTGCAATGGCATGTTATAATTTTCAAACTAACTCCTGTAGAGACAAAAATATTTCTTTTCAATCTGGTAATAGTAAAAATTTAATATTTCTAATTCTAATCTCCCTCTCTCAATTGAAAAGTGCAGATGGGATTTTATTGTGATATACCTCAGTACTGCTGTACTGTAGTTTAATATTTTGTCAAATATTTTGTCAAATATTTGAATAGAACCAATCTATTCTATGATTTAAGTAGGAATCCCCAAAATGTCACAGTTGGGTGTCTTGCACCTGTCCCTGTTTGTCAACTGAAATAGTGGAATGAAGGGATGTAATATACAGGTACACTTGTGATCCTCTTACAAAGACTACACTTGCAATTATGTAGAATTTCAACAGTTTTGTGTTTTTCTGCCAAAAGAAAAAAAGGACAGGTGCCATTTACAGTCCTGTGAGTGTGCTACTTCTAACCTGGTCCTTGAAACTAATTACACATACCAGAAAACTGTGATCATGTGACCAATAACATCTGCTACTAGAATAATGCAATATTTACGATATGACCAAGTGTTATTTCCAAACACCCACAACCCCCCAGTTTCTTATTTGCTGAGAAAAAAATACTACCCACACTATAGCCCTAATTATAGTACTATGGACTAAATAATTTCAGTATGAAACTGCTGAGTAAATTAATGTTTGTTTATAAATAGCTTATTAAGTTTATGGCAAATATGTCATTTCTGATTGTACCTAAAAAAACCACCAAATCTGAAATGTGGCATTTTAACATATATTCTTTACCCCGTAATCTATTGAATATTTAAACATAGATTAAGATTGAATTCTATGTACATGCAACTTCAGGTAATCATCATTTGTCATTCTGTTGATAATAATCACAGGCTGTGTAACAATATATATGAAGGTTTAATTTCCCTCATCATATTTCACTCTCAAATCTACATACATGTCTTTACGAGTACGTGTATTCTGAAAACAAATCCTTCTGAGTTATTCATAACTAAAACATTAACACCTGGTCATCCTGCTTATTTATATCATTACAGGTACATACAGGTACTCATAAATAGTGAGAAATCTGTCAAAGAAGTAATTACACAGTCCAACCACACGTGTACATTGTACAGTGACAAGAAGAGTATAAAGCTTTCCTCAGCAACACAGTTTATTTTTCTTACATAAATTTGATATGGTGTTACTATGGAATAGCACCAAATACCTATAAAAGTTGGCTTTGTAAAAACTAGCATACTTGTGTGTAAAAGAGCTGGGCTTTATTAAAACAAGTTTTTTTTTTGTATTCCAGACCTTGTATAAGTACTGGTAAATGAAAGCAATACAATCTCTGTCAAGGAAGAAAAGTTATGCTGTTGTTGGAAATCAAAGTATGTGTATTACACACCTTGTATTCAGTTTGAAGCAATACACTTAAGTAATAAAAATAATTCAAAATGAAACAAAAACAAGGCTACAGAGAAGGGAAAAAAATCCTGTAATTTGTTGCTGTGTCTAAGATCTATGATTGAAGCTTGCCATTTTGAGATGTGATGTACTTGTAAATAAGGATGGCATAATGCGTGCACAGCTTCGGCCTGTATGTATCATACTGGTATGTTCGTGTAGGGAATGATCGTATCCATTGCGGGTCCAATTCTTCTTTATTGTGGATACCAAATATGTGATGAAAGTATGAATTTGATTTCATAACGAAATTGTTCAAAACCATTTCATAAAGAAATAGTCCACTCCAGTTTAAATTTGATTATGTGTGAGCTTAAACTTTTACCCGAGACAGAAAATGACCAGGTCACAAGTGCTGGAAAAAAATCAAACCTTTAACCTTACAAATGTGAAATAAATAGGTAAGCAAACAACAGAATATGATTAAAAAATAATATTAAAACGACAACTACAAACCATCAAATTTTGTGGCTCCTACTAAAACCAAGATGATCGTTAGAGATTTATCTATGAATAAGAATAACCAGCACCGATCATCTTAAATATAAAATGTTACCTGCCAATCGTAATGCAGACATTCGTTGAAACTCAGGTTCCTGCAGCCACTTCCACATGCGGCGAAACGTTTCTCTGCCAGACTTCAACTTGCTCCATGGTTTTGGATTTCGTAGTAGATCACTCAATGTTCCCTGACTGCGACATAACACTCTTTGTGCAAAAACTGCCTGTGGTATACTGTAGCGTTTCAATTCGCTGCTGATCCTTTGTGCTAGTTCTTTTGTATTTATTTCTTCTAGTTCCTGTTGCTTATTGCTTTGTGTATCAACAGGGCCCACAGACCTCTCGCGCTGCGGACTACCACTGTGACTATGTGGGGATGCATCTGGGGTTACAGTCGTATTCACATGCAAGTTATTTAAAGAGGACATCATTGGATTGGGGGAGTGAAGCCGCACTGGGGGAGCCAGACTGCGATATGTATCATAAGAAAGAGAGTTGGGTGATGTTTGTTCCGACTTTATTGACGATAGTCCATTCTGACTCACAATATTTACATTATACCCATAGGGAGCACTTTGTGAATATCCATTGCTCATCATAGGAGCTGCACCTAGAGCCTGGCCCATGTTAACTCCAACCATTTTATCATATCTGTAAGCAGTGTTCATGTCCATCCCAAGTCCATTCACATTATTTATCATAAATCCATTGCCACTAATCTGTGAAGTCTGAATCTGCTGAAATTTGTCCGACACTGTAGAAATTGGTGGCAGCGGCTGTAAAGGAGTAAGTGTGGCATAACTGTTAGGGCTGTAACCCGGGCTCATCCTGCCACTTAGAGTCTGATAACTAACTTCTCCCATTTGGGATCTGAACTCGGAGCTGTCTATCATGCTAGCAACAGTGACAGCAATAGCCTCAGTGCGCGAGGCTATGTCAATTGACGGTGATAGTGCTTCAGCCTCTGGACTTGATACTGCACTGACACTAGGTACGGTTCCGAAGTCGTTCTCTCCGTCCGAACCCGACTGACTGTGTTGAGTGTTGTCAGTTCCGCTGCCAGAGACACTACTGACTGAAGTCGCCGCGGTCGAATCATTAATTTGTTGATCGGAGAGTTCACCCATGTTTTCCATCGTCATTCCAACAATCAACAAACGATCGAACAACAAAGTATGATAAACTGTCAGTTAAAGTAACCTTTGATAGCGGTTTGCTGGTTGGTTAGTCGATATTTGGGGGCTATTACGTACGCTTGGGAACAGGCAAGCTGTGAGTTGGTTCAACCTCCATGTTTGGACAGATGTGACCTGCGCATACGGTATTTGCGCATATATTTTAATATGCAGGGCATGCGCACGTAGATTCCGCGAAGAACTGCTTGATGTCGCAGTTCAACAATCGGCAATTGAATCAGTCAGTACTACGTGCAGTAGTAGAATTAGCATACGGATCTACTGGGAATTGAAGCGGAAAGGATTGGGGGGTTTTTTTATTATTAAAAGTGCATCAAGATGAAATATTTAATCAGGAAATTAAACTTGTGTAGAGTAAATTTCTCCCTTACTTTCGAATTAATTTGTGGACTCGACTTTTAAGGACTTTCGGTAAGTCGGGCAATTAAAAGAAATTCAACAAAATGTAGTTAAAATGTTTTTGAAGAAATAAAAGAGTTTTTTAATCCTTAGATGAAGGAAACATAAGTTACACTAACCGGGATTTGAAAATTGCAAAGATATTAGGCTATCCCTAGCGAAACAGAAAAAGAAAAACTTCAGATAAATTCTATTAGGATACAGGGAAGTGATTTAGTTAAGATAGTGAAAAAGTCAGTTCAAATATGTGAATTTTTGCTATATTCATTTAAACTAAGTATAGGACTACTATTTAGCAAAACTTTTTGTTTTCATAGAAAAGGAATTAAACCAAAATGCTAACGGATAACTTTGGGCAGGAAAAGTCAGTACAATGCAGTTTTATAGAATGAAACGAAAATCGCGCACTTTAAGAAACACCGAAGCACTGAGATTTCGGAATTGCATTTTTTTTTATTATTATAATTACATTTGTAGTTTTTTTCTTATGTAAATTATGTATATGTTCAGTTTACTAATGGTGACTATGAAACCTGTACCAGAATAGTTACAGACAATAGTTTGAGGCTTGAACTTATACAAACGATGAAAAAATCTTTGTGGGGACCGTCTTCAACATACATACATGTATGTCGGACTGTTAGCGTCACGGACTGTAGGAATAATTATTATCTTTAAATGCTTTAATGATCTTAATGAAAGGGCGAAAGCAATTTAATTATACTATCTGTCACCAAATAAGCTATGTGAAAATGTGATTGAGCCTGGCCGGTGTTACGCATCATCTGTTCAAAAACCCTTAAAGCCGAACAACTAATGCATAAAAAATGACGACATGATGATTTTTTTTCTGCGGTAATATATTCAGTGGAAGATACATATGTATTTCATCTTTATGGGAAAGATGAAAACAAATTAAAACTGATGCGTATGACAAATAATTTACATGACAATTTCAAATAAAGTTACTTTTGTGTACACGAAACGAGTTTGTTTGATTTTAACTGAGATACACGCGTCTTACAACATAAGTAATTACTTTAAAGAAGGACATCTTGTTGCCTACACAGTCTTCATTCGTTTACAGAGAACTGATAAATATTTTACGAAATAAAATAGTCATTTTTTTTCGGAAATACAAGTAGTTCACTCCAACATCAAACCTTGTTACACCCGTCCTAAAAGAATATAAACAAACCGAAAAAAAAAAAAATCGAAATCAGACAAAAATTATAAACTAGTAGATACATCTGGACCCATAACAGATGTCTCCGCAGTAAAATTCATTTGTATCTGGCATTTGCGATTAAAAATGTAATAGATCCTGTATAATTATACATATTTTTTGTATGTTTATTTTTACAAACGCTGAAATTCGAAATTCGTTTGAAAACCAGACTCGAATTTTATTAATGGGCGGCCGCCAACCGATTACATGTTTTTTTTTGTTTACTACATATATTTATATTATTGTAATATTAATTGTCATCATTATCTTGTCACTAGTTTATAAATTTTGACATGCATGTATTTGACTGAGTTATTTAGACATTATTTTTTTTAATTGAATTTTAAATAAACAGCTTTAACGCGTTTAATTAAGACATTGTCAGTACGATGAATATATATATATTTTTATTTAATCATCGTATATTCTACTTCTTCAGTGCTACTTAATAGTGTAGAATTATGACAAAATTTGTTTGATTTAATATTTGAAGAATTTTCCCCTTGAAAAGCGAGTGATTATATATTTACAATGTACATTATACGTGAGATACATTCATCCCTCACTATGATATTCAAGCAAATTACATGTAAACAAATCGGGAAATATATTCATATCAAAAAGTTTCCTTACGATTTCATTTCTCAAATATTATGATATACAAACTAACTATTGATTTCAAACTGAATAGAAAGCGTAATGAATAGGCCTAAATATTTATTTATAGGATCGTAACAATTTACTTCTGAAGAAAACGATCGTAACAATTTACCACTGAACAAAAAGATTAAAACTGTTTCTATAATCTATATATTTCTTTTTAATCATAGGGCTACCATTTCTCCACAAATCTAAATCGATGGGTGCAAATGCCGAATTTAACAGCATATCATTGAATATGTGGAAATTCACATACAGTTGTATTTCTTAATCAATTTTCCATATAATATGTAACTTAATATACCAAAACAAATCCTCGGTTCAGATAGGCCTAGAAATAATCTATAAGGGGGAGGGGATTGAGTACCGTTAAACTTGATGATATTCGTAATTGATTCAACAATACCTCATTATCATCGTGGTGCCAGTTTTGAACACTGTAGTCTTGATTATAGACACCCATTGACAAATTTAGAAAAAGATCAATTAATATAAACACTTTTGAATTACGGCCACGTGTAAAAATGTAAACAAATAGTGCATCCAATCAAATCCGCTTTCTGTTCCACCAATCAAATTAACGTTCACTTTTAAATATCATGCATGCCTACATCATTAAAAATGAAAAAAATAATTTTGTCTCAAATGATTAAAAGAA
>JACSZP010015914.1:0-10761 GCA_016161895.1 Pinna nobilis | reverse complement strand
TGACAATGTCGCCTTTGTTATCTTCAATGTCACGTGGGTCATTGTCTGTATCGTTGTTCTTCTTTCCTTCTGATCTGATTCTAGTCCACCACGTTACGCCCTGTATCTATAGACAAGTAACAAACGGTCACTAGAACTACGCGTATGCTTATAAAAGATTCAAATACATGGCAGATATGAACGGTGGGCAGGGGATACTTACTCCTCCGAGACATCTGATCCTACCTCTGGTATATTCAAGGATCCGTTTTTGCCAAACATTTTGTCTTGTTATCTTTAATGGGGTTGTAAGATTGATCAATGTTCGATACCATTACCTTCACATTACTGCATTATGTGTATTTTTAAAACTTTCATTTAATCTACAAGCTAAGATTACTCAGATCTACATCTGTCAACATTAAATTATACACCAATTCAATAAGAAAATATCTTTTATTCTTTGTGACATAACCTATTTACAGCGAAGGCAATGAACACAGTTAATGCGTTTAAAGAGTCAGATGTTTTCAAGCACAATCTAGGTAATAACAGTCACAACCCATACTTTCTATTTCATTCCAATTTTCAATTGATGGGCCATAGAGCCGTCGTGATACTGCGATGGACTGGTTGACTTCAAATCAAGAGGTCGTGGTTTCGAACCTCTGTGGAAATGGTTGACCTTTCTTTTCCTTCGAATGAGGCATTCAAAGGCGGTGCCCTGTGTCACAGTATGTGTGATCAAGTTTAAAACCCCTTATAGCACAATAACCCTTAGAACCAAGGCCAAGGTTTGAGGCACTTCATCGGTTTTAGACGAATTTTCCATGTAAATGAAAGATTCTTAACTAAGATGTTAAAAATACAAAAATATACAGAGTCTAATCTGCCTTAGTGACCCATTGAATAAAAGGACTACCTGTCATATGTGACCTAAATGTATGGTTCCCAAAATGGGGTTTTCCTAATTTAGTAACCTTAATTAAGAGACCACCTGTCATATGTGACCCTTTTTGTCCCTTACCTAGAAGAGGCTTTTAAAAAAGGTCACACTGTACCAATAAAAACGACAACAGGAATCATAAGGAAAGAAAGTTTTGTAATATACAAAATAACTAATTACCTCTTCTTCTGATTGTGCCTTCGTCAGCAAACTGACAGCGACGATTACTACGCTTCTCACAACAATTGTCAGAGAGCCGAAGTAAGAGTAATGCACGTCTAACAGAATTGGCGGACGTGTTTCCGGTTCTCCACAATCAGGCGCCGGATATGCCAGATCTATCGCCATCCGAATCACTCCGCAGAGATGCCCCGCCGCTATTCCCCAGAACGCACCCTATAATAAAGTAAAGTGTTTCTTACCATCTAAATCTTACGACCATTGTACTTTATGCAAAATATTTAACTTTTTATAACTACATGTATACAATTTTTTCATTGTCAGATGTGCACGAAATTGAGGGTACAAGAATTACAAAATCATCCTACATGTAACAAGGAGCACAAGTAACAGTCCAAGCTGTAAAATTCGAGTACAGTCGAGCCTCACTAATCCGGACACCTATAATCCGGATGCGTCACCTTTCGGACGAGATTGGCTGGGGACAGAACTAACAAATTGTATTGTCTATAACGAGAGCTATATTTCAGTACTGCGAGCGCTTCAGTTATCCGAAGAATTTCTTTGGGAACAAATGCATCGGGATTAACGAGACTCCACGGTACATGTCAATTTTAAGTAGGCGGAAGTTATCAAGGGAGCATTCCAAATCAAAACTACGGTAGACAACTCCATAGCCAAAACAAAATGAGACAACACCATAATCAACACATAGAATACCGGGTGTAATAGAACGAGTTTTTTGACCACGACTTTGTATTCAGTGTTTTGGTATAACTTACATGTTCATTCATTCTCTTCCAGAAGACTGCCAGTGTGAAGAGTGCCCCTATTGGAGTGCCCAGATAGCCCTGTACTGCCTGTATGTAATTAAACAGCTGACCTCCCTGAGACGACCGGACAAGGGGAATCCATAATATACTGATGCCGCACATGATTACTATAAATATCCTGTGGATTATTAAACGAAGATTTTTGTAAATCTAGGAAAGAACATATACATGTATTTACGTAAGAAGTTACAATTTAAAAGTTAAATTTGAATAACTAAGAGTAATTGAATGAAAATGCAGTGATACTTGCATATACTGATCTCCTATTGGACACAAAAAAGCCGGTCTTTATAGCAAGATAGTATTATATGGAGGTTGATTTGTAAAAATACGGTACTATTAGGTACAGCAAAACAAAAAAGTATTTTTGACCAGGAGGTATTTATGTACAGGTGGTCGCTTAAGTTTTACTTCACTTCAGGGTACTGCGACCAATGGCATTTCACATTTGCTGAAAATGTGATGTATTCAAAGTTGTAAAAAGTTTCAGAAAAGATCAGATTGCACTGAAATACGTGAATTTAAGACAGTTGAACCTCCCCTTTAAGACCACCCAAATGACTGCCCAAAATTGGTCTGATTAGTGAAGTGGTCTCTTAAGTGAGATTGAAGCCAAAATAACAGCGTGCCGACTGAAATCTTATACATGTTTTGTTTTTCGTGACATGGTCTCCATTCTAAGGATACCTCTAGGCGAGGTTCCACTGTAGAAATAAGGTATTGGAGAATCAAGCAGATATGATCTGTAGAAACACTTAATTTCCCCCATATCTTCAAGTTTCTCTACTTATAAGCGTTTGATGTTTGAATTTTATTTCCGTAACATAATAGCCATTACCTCCCAACTATCAACAATTCCCGTTCATTTGCCCTTGGTCGCATTCTCCTCCATAGGTCCATGGTAAAAAGCGTACTTGAGCTATTAAAGATTGAAGTTAAGGAGCTCATTATGGCAGACAACATGACCGCCATCAGGAGTCCCCTCACACCTGTAAGAAATCGAACAGAAAAGAAACTGTGATCTAGATAACCAAACTGTAATTACAGAAATTTTTGCGAACCTTTAATTTGGCGAATCAGTAATCAGGTACTTATTTACGATTTCATATTTTCGCGTTTTGCATTTTCAGTTAAAAGTTTATCATGTATGGTGCATGCCAGTGTCAGATTATAATAACAAGCAGGAATTTTATTTTCGCCGGTCAATGCTCGCGCATTAATATTCGGAAAACGTTTTCGCGAATAAAACTTTGTTAACAGCACTAGAAAACAGAACCCAATGTAATTGCAGCCTGATGATACAAAAGGTATGTTTTGGTATGAGTCTTAGCCATGCACACTTGATCAGGAATATGTAGATTCTATTTTATTTACCATCTTCATAACGCATATAAAAACTAATGAAGTATTTGTAATTCAGAAGTTAAAATCCTTCAGTATTCAGTACTATTATTACAAAACCTAATGCTTGTACAAAAACAAACAAATATGATTATTCACTGTTTGATGTATTATATAAAAGTATATACCAAAGGGCAGTAACTCTAACACCAGCTTTGGATAGGCGATATTGGAACATCCGACTGGGTTGTCACAAATACTCTTGCACTCATCTGGATCAACGCAAGCCACGTCATCTGTAAAAGATAAAATTGAAGAAAAACCCAGGGATTTTAGAAAGTTAGAAAGTTTAGAATAATAACGGCCTCGACTGCAAAACCCTAACGGGATGGGACCACGGGTCCGGGAGTAGTAATCTCCCCCCGTTGGTATGCCACATAAATGTTCGACAGAAAATCAAATGAGTTCGGTAAAATGTCGAAGTCGGTTCTAAATGTCTAGTGATTCTAGATCTCCTGAAAATCTAGTGATTCAAGCGCTCGAAAAATTTCGACTATGGAAATAGATTTTACCGACTGGAGTGGAATTTTGTCATATAAATATACAAACCCATAACTTAACAAAATGTGAAATTTCTCGACATTATTATTAATTTCTTTGCCAGTATATGTTCACTAGACATATTTGAAAGAATATACAGATAAGTATACCGGTAATTTAAAGAAAATGAATTATACACAAATAGAATATATGAATTGACTGTAGTTTACTCAATAAATATTACACCATATGGACACTATATTAAGTTTATTCCGAACAGAGATTTGGTTATATTACTCAACATAATCTTAGAAGCAAGGACCCCTTTCTAATATCTTCCGAATTTCTTCATTTGCTTTCTTTATTTCCATCACGTCCGCTAACGCATGCGCGTAGCTACATGTACATGTATATACCGAAATAATACTTAAACAGTCTGGAACATACAAAATGTTTTTCACGAATGGAAACGCACACAATCGTAGAAAGAATGTAACAGAGGAACAATAGTTTTACCTGGATATAGTGCGCGGCTAATCATTCCAGGAAAAATCATCATAAACAAGGGAAGTAACTTCAGATACCCGGCCACAATAGATCCGCCTTTAGCATGGGTCAGATTCTTCGCCGCAAGTGATCTTTGTACAATCACCTTGAACACAAAAGGAAAGATGGACTAAGTTAGATTGGCGAAACAAGGGCTTTTTAAGTACATGTGTACGTTGAATGGTTCACAGCTGATTTTCCAAATGAGACCAAATGAGAACTACATATCAGGTGCAGAGAGCGTTTTTGTATTTATACACATTCAGATTGTCTCACTTAGATCGGTCCGGAGTTCGAACTAGGATGAGGCAAAACAGGTCTCAGGGGGTACCCCTCTTTAAAAATATTTTCCTCCAGATCTACTGAATGGCTTGATGCATGATTGATTTTTAGTAAAAATCTGGTTTTTCAGCTTTCTGTGGTAAAGAGGAAAAAGAAAAAAAAAAGAAAAAAATACATAAAGAAGAGTAAATGCGGAGGGCTTGGGTTGACTTTTCCGCTTTCATCTATATAGAGAATATATGTACATCTTGCCAGAAATATATGTTTTGCTCGTCAATAAAGTAAGCACGAATGAAATGAAACGGATTTACAATACGCGAATTTTGTTAAAAGTATGAGATAAAAGAGCGGTCGCCCTACGAGTAAAAATTGTAATATTTCTCATTTACAAAAAACACCACAGATGTAGGGTCAGTCTAGGGTCTACACAACGTTAGCTATTTAATGCAAAAAGTAAAGGGACAGAGGTAAAGTAACCACTTGCCTGATCACAACACCAGTACCACAAACATCCGATTGACGATTGTAAAAGTAGTCCGGGCCAAGGGTTATCAGAAGTAACAGGGTCTCGGAATATGTGGAAAGCGTCATCTCGCGGATAACCGCACGTGCTGTTCATATTTCGGATAGATGGCAAAGCTTTCATGTACTGTGACTCCAATTTACTGTATCCTCCAATTTTATGAAAACCTAGGAACAACATATGTGAAGAAAAACAGGTAAAATATATGTAAATGCAAGTTTGGTGTGATCCTTTGAAACAAAAATAGAAAAAAAATGTGGACATAGGTATACAAATTTCTCCAAAAATTTTGGATTATTGGGAATAGACATTATTTATGGCTTATGGCTTATCATTTTATCACTCATCGAATGGAATACAATGTATTGTAAGTGGTGTACTGCAAATAATTCGTGTACCACGTCATACGCAATAACGTTTAAATTGCTGGACTATTGTTTCTATTATTATGAAATGACGCTAGAAGATAATATGATGCGATAACTTCATTTAATTGAGAAGACGAGAGACCATTGGAGTTACTAGTCCCGCGGAAATACCATCGGGTTTTACATGGAACGTGGATTAGGTCCACTAAATTTGGAGTAATGGTGTTTTATATACACTGTACCATCATCGTGACGAAAATAGCAAAACTTACCTAAGGAAAATAAGACAGAAGCAGAAGGCAAATGATACCAGGTATCAAATTCCAGCTGCAATATTAAATTTTACTTACTTATTCCAACCAAAGCAAAAGAACCAATGGTCATGACGATAGTCTGTAGTGTGTCTGTGTATATAACGGCTGCTAGACCTCCTGTTATAAAAAAAACCTTTCTGTTACAGTACCATGTCACGGTTATTTCTAATTTATAGAATAATTATTTCAGTTCAAAAATTCAATTGAGATGAATCTGAATTAAAAATAACAAAGAGTCAAAGAATTTGTTATCAGAATTTTGTTTAGCGGTGGCCAATTTTACATTTTTCTCCATGTGATCTTAAGTGCAGGGAGTCCTTTTCTAGATGTATACTTGATTATTTCATAATGACTTTCATACACCCCTTGACTTATACATTTCGCTATACTGATACGAATGACGGTGTTTTCTATACGGTGCATGCAGCGACATTCCACTTCTCTAGTGGATTGTCAGAGATGCAAAGCTAAGACTTTATCATACATGCAAAACGGTGGCACAGATAGGTTAAGGAAAATATGAACCTAGATTATACCGTTTAAAGGAACATTATAACTCAAATGACTGGCACTTTAAATTCTGAGAAAAAAAAAAGAAACACTGTAAAACAGGAAATGAAAAAAGCACGAAAACAATGTTGCTGTGAGGTACATGTAATTGTATAGATCCCGGTCATGAATAATAAAGCAAGCATAAACTCATACATGGTCTTTCTATTTTTAAAGGCACTAATAACCAGCATATACATGTATGTCTCAGGATATTTACACATTTAGGACTGCTCCCTTTGACGTACCTAGAATTGTGTAAATTCCAGTGACAAATAACAGAGCAACTATGGAAACGTACATATCCCAGCCAAGTGCGAGTTGTATAAATAGGGCACCTGCAAAAATACTGACCTGGAAGTAGAGTTAAGGTTAATTAATTCACGTCTATTATATTGCTACATGTATATTCAATGAACAACCAATACAAATATATACAGAAAGTGGGGTTGAAGGTAGAGGTGGTGTTTCATCCTATCCATGAGCAGTATTTCATGCCGAAATTGTCTTTATCATAAAATATAATAAACATATTGCTGCAATGCGATTATGGCGAATATGAGATTATTTTTTGTGTTCCTTCCACACATAAAAACATGGTAGATGTCCACGCCATCGCAAAATTTGGTCGGTGAGAAGTAGCTATTTGGGATGAAATCAATATGCAATTACTAGAATGTCATTTGTCAACCACTATATCACAGGTAGCACTAAGATCGTCGAAATATTTGCCCTGAGATGCAAAATGCGAAGGAAACTAATGATATGTCAAAACTGATGTTAGAAAATGAACTGTGCTTCTCAGAGAATGATCAATGGCTTCGTGATACTAGATATTATGTTAGAGAAATAAAATGCTTATAGTGGTGAGTTTTTTAATTCCTAAAGCAGTATGAGTCGGTAAGAATTATATCGTTGAGAGTAGAAACTTGAGTATCTAGATCTCGAAAAAAATATGACGAGTTTCTTATCTTTTATGATAATAATGTTAACATAAAGGGAATAACCATGATATTGACCTCTATCAGAGGAAACTTGTATTGCAATGGATAAAAATGACCTTTATATTTAGGTCAACAAAACACAAATATCAGGACGACCAAACACAGCGGTTCATAACAAATATGTAAAGCTATGTTCAAACAGAACTGAAATATTCATACGGGTAATACGAAAATATAAGCCCGTGGTTGTTTTTCAGAAATGATATTTTTTTACTCACAGCGAGTTTAGTCACGATGTAGAGAACAAGAGCCAGTACGCTCAGGTAGATTCTTAACTTTTGTCCCCCGAAACGCTTCTCCATATACTCAGGTAACGTGAATACCTGAAAGAAAATTAAGTATGATAGATAGGCAATACAAGAAGTTTAGACACAATTTAAATGTATGAAACAGTGATCACCCTGCCAATAGCACTACACTTGAACTTGAAAGAGATAAAACCATACACGGCGTTTTTACTGAATTATCTCCTTTTTGTTTTGACCATGGTTTTGAATTTTGATATTCCTCTTTGGTATCATCAATTTTTCTTTGTCCTAATCACAATTCATAGGGCATATAGATGATTTAATTCCCATTTTTTTTTTCGATGAGTGATGCTAGACGTGCCATAACGGAACCTTATATGCCAAATCATCTCTGCGCCACGTCTGATCGGGCATCAGTAAATTGTTTTTCAAGACCAATGCTCTAACTATACAGATGATATTTTGCTAGATATCCGTCATAAAATCAATCGGATCCATTTATATGTTCAGGGTTTTGTCTTTGTAACCATTGTCTTTTAGATAATAAGAACATATCAATGGCGTTGAAAATTGCTCGGCGCAGCTTTGATTTCTATGCAATAGAAGCATATCAATATGAACATATTACTTACATAAACATGATTAACATATTACCCCACCCCTAGCATTCTGTATGAGTTTTTAATATTCCTTCCTACTTCTTTATGAATGCTTTGGCAGTATAAAGGGGTCCTTTGGAAGAGAAAGCAATGCGACCAATAAGAGTAATTGTAGTGAAATCATGCTATAGGTAAATATTTAGTATAAGTGTACTTACACCTGCAGACGTATACACAGGTAAGAATAACCACCCTAACAGCAACACCAAGGGCATACTCTGAAACGAGAGAATAGAGTGGTTTATTTCAATACAGTTGCGAGAATGCTCAAATATTTTTTCTTACGCCTTATGATTGAGCAAGTCATTAGGGATAGCAAATATAACCAATGAACAAATTACTTCAAATTGAACATTAAAATATGTGTTAAAAAGAAATGAATGACGGATTTACAGCATAGCGACTATACCAATACCAGAATGAGATATTGTATGTCCTAATCTGAGATGCGTATGAAAGATGAAATTACACTAGTGTCAATTGTGAGCCATGCAAAATAAGAATTAAAAACTCGTACATGTGATGAAACATGATCACAGAAGGCATTAAAGTGACAATTGATCAATATACACCCCAGAATTTCTATTTTACCATACATGGTACTTAATTGATCACGCAAAATGTATATTGTCCCAGGTCACGCTGTATTTGATTTGTTAAAAGTGTTCAAATGAATGTGATAACAAATGCATATATTATGCTTTCATTTTTTTGTAACTAATTGCATATTTTTCCTAGCTGTACAAAATAAATAGATTATTTTCTATTGCCAGGGAGGGGTTTCTCCTGAGGGGTGGGGTACTCACCATCCACTCATAGGAGATCATGGCTATCCCGGCTGCTGCCCCTGTCCCTGCAAGCCCTACAAAGTGTTCACTTCCAATGTTACTGGAAAATAACGAGGCTCCCACCTGTCGAGAAGTAAACAAATAGAGGGATTTATTAACACAAGCATTATTATGTAAATTAAATACGATTCATAAAAAAATAAAACAAGAATCAAAATATAAATGTAGTTTAACTATACATCCAATGTAATACTGTATAAAGGGAAATATTCACCCCCGTTTCAATTTTGCCCCTTTCGTCGTCGTCGTCAGTGGGTGAATTAAAAAAAGTTACTTTTCTTGAACAGAGTTATAATGATACTAGGCAAATTTAAAACGAAGCAAGTGAATCGGGGCGAAATAATACGGAGCGAAAATAACCCAGTATAAAGCATTTATCTTTCAGGAAAAATTGTCAAGGCTGAACTTATAATTAGAACAAAGGCAAATGATTTAGAATGAAAATGATGATACTAGTAATGATAAAAAAGTACTATCTGTTGTTGCTTATTTTTCTTAACGTCCAACTCCAATTCTTTCATATCACCGAAAGCCGATGAAGGGTTACAAATTTGGACTGAGCTCCACACTAACAGATACTGAGCAGTGAGGGTTCTTTAACGTGTCGACACCTTTTGTGATTAAAATACTTCTACCAACTCCACTACATCGCAGATAACGATGATTAAAACATGGTATGCTTATCGATTAAAATTACTTAGAGTACATGACTCTGAAACAAGATCAGTTCAAACAGGGAGAAATACCCCCTGCGGAAATATTACTCAACAGATTCTACTTTTCAGAACTTCATGACCAAACAATTATTGCAAGGTTTAATCTCTAAGTCAAGCTCGCTAGATCAAATGTCTTGATATCAAAATGTAGTACCATGTATCCATAAAATATGAAATTTCTATCCCTTATATTGCAATTGAAATCCCCTTTAAGTTCATTGTAGTCGGAAGTATAAAGGAACGGACGGGTTCATTTATACCCTCAAAACTTTGCAAGATTATAACAGGACAATTTCGCATTTGATGGCAGGTTTCGTTGAGATGTTTTTGGATACAAAATATTTCAATCACGTATCGTTTTCTCTAGGGAGAATGAATTCGATAAACTTAATGAAACACATCTAGTTGTGGCCACTGTTTCTCAGTGGTTAGCGAGTTTGTCTTCTGATTGTGAGGTCATGGAGTCCACGATTCACTGTCCCTGGCTTTGAGTAGAAACAGCAAAAAAGCAAGATCTCCTATCACAGTAGGTGTCGTCACGTTAGAGAACCCTTGCTGTTCAATGACCATAAGTGCCGAGCAAAGGTTAGAGTTTTGCCTTTTACCGTCACATGGTGACATCTCCGTATAGGTAAAAGATTCTTCGTACGATAAACAAAAACAACCAACTGACGATTCGCGCCAAAATGAAAATCTCTTTGATCATTTTTTGAGCAATTAATTACATAACCTTCCTAATACAAGCGAACAATTCTCTGCACTGTCTGATTTTAATAAAGTATAGGAGAGCTGAAACTTAACGTCAGCGATAAGCAGTGAGTGTTTGAATGAATACTAAGGATGATAAGAGTACATATCATTAATGCTTATTTACAATACAGAATT
>JACSZP010015898.1:0-22929 GCA_016161895.1 Pinna nobilis | reverse complement strand
TGACTATAGCTCACTTGAGCCTTCGGCTCAGGTGAGCTAAAAAAAAAAGCCGAGCAGTTAAATTTGTCGCCCTTCATCGGTACACGGTTTCCAAAAAGTGCTTGATTCTTGAATGGGACATTAAACAACAATACAGCCAATAAACCAACCGAATCACGCTAGTCCCTGTGTCAGGCAGTCTCTGTATGAAGATGTTCTTTTTTCGAGAGGTGCACCTATATTTTAAACATTATAAATAATATTACCATAGTACATACTTGAGAGGTCTAGAGTGATTCCCCGGCTGGCAACAAGTGATACGCTGTTTTGGATTTTCAGCAAATAGTAGCCTCCGTCGTACATCTGAACAGGTGTGATATTCAGGCAAGCTATCTGACCTCTAATTGTCATATTTGTGTCTCTAATAGCTACGTCTACGTCACCATCAACTACTGACATGGAGATGCGTTCTGATGATTCCACAAGTTGATCATTTAATCCTGTCTTGTTGACCCACTCAATACCCGACATTGTCACAGGAGGGTGACAGTAGAATTGAATTCCAATTGATGCTGTTCTATAGAGATGAATGACTTGAGAATTTTGCTCTGTCAAAAACTTCGCTGAAGCTGGAAATGGAAAATATATAAAGGCAAACTTCTTGAGACTGTAGTATGAAGCGGGTCCGTTTCCTACATACATTAGTTTTTGATATATTAAAAGATGAACGTTACTTTTATTTTTCAACTACTGTGTCAAACAAGTGCAAATTCAATTGTTTGATTGTATTTGATGTCTTCAAATTAAATGAATGATGTTTTATAGCAAATGAAATGATTCACAGCAACTTGAAAGTGTTTTAGCTTGAACATTAACAGTGGCGTCTTAACGTTTTGTGCTTAGTGGAAGATGGTATTGACGTATTGAAGGACGTGAATGCGACAATAAAATGGTATGGCTAGGGGATGAGTAAATCGAAATTATCAATATTTCTCTTTTGTCAAAAATAATCCTCGGTTTATTCCACAGAAATCGACATAAGGTCAAGGAAAAAGAAAAGAAGACTTTGACTTATTAAGATATTATAGTTAAGTTCATGAACTGCTTATGCAAAAGTTAAATGAGTATATCTTAATTCAATACTTTCACTGCAGTTCAATGAGACTGTAAACTGAATTGAAACTGGTCAAAACGAAAAAGGAAACGGTATGCAATTCAATTAACTATTATTGGGACAAATTTAATGTTATGAGAGAGAGAGAGAGAGAGTCAGTCAAACTAAAAGAACATATTGGATACAAAACTTATCAGATACAACAATCAGATCACGTCATGGACGGTTTTTTTTTATGTTCAACGTAAAAATAAAAATAAGACAATTATAAAGCAACAATTTGTTTTCAAATAAACAATGAATTGAAAGAACTACTAGACTATAAAAATATATAACTTAACACTCTGTTCTTACAAATTTTCGACCCCTTGGCATTTATCAAGTGGTCGACGACTGTGATACTAGCTTTTACATAATGTACATGTTTTTACAAGCGTACATATATGTACATTATGAGTGTTTTGTTATATCTTTTTACAAGGATACTTCCCTTTGGAGGAAATTTAATTATGTTTACTAGAGTATATATTTAAATAATGGAGGGCGATGCAAAAGCAAATATAAGACATCAATGATAAACTAGCCACCTACTGGTTTTCTTAATAGGGAGTGCGTGAGAAGAAAAAAATATATTCGTGATCACGGCACTGCGTTAAGTGAAATATTTGATACAAAATAGTGTAATGAAAGGATACTTACATCTTACATTAAGTGTAGTTGAGTCACTCATATTTGCAATGTTGCCACTATTCCATGCCACACAGCCAACTGACATCTGATGATATGAATCGGTTACCTTAAGAGTAAAATTTGCTCTAGTTGATCCCGTCTGTGATTTTACATCAGAAGAACCGACAAACCAGAGTATTGTAGGAGGGGGGTCAGCATTGTTGGTAATACATGTAAATGTTACTGATTGTTTTTCATCTACATCAACAGTAGATCCACCGCCCGGAGATATAAAGACGGCTGTTACAGGAACTAGAATAAAACATATTAACATTATATGGTTAAATATAAATTTATAGCCAAGTTCAAAGAGTGAGATTAAAGAAGTAAAGGGAGAATTCAATATACCGTTTTTCGGACAAAAATCACCATGAACCGAAACAAAAGAGACAGTCCTTCAAATAATAATCTGTACTACATATTGCAAATGATAGAGAAACAAGAACATCACTAAAAAAATCGGAGCGAGTTGTTAAGGTACAACAGGAGAGTTATCAACTCCTGCTGCACGCGCGGCATCCGATGTATCATCTAGGTTTCGAATCCAGAAATAAATATGACCTATTCATAGCAGAATAGCAGGTGTGCGAAAAGGAAACACATCCCTAATCATCTCTGACACTGACATTTCGTAATGGATAATCGGGTCATTCTTGCGACCGAAAAGTGATGACTTCTATCTTACTAGTAGGAGTTCTTGGTTTAATAGCATCCTTGTCGGCAGCAATCCTGTATCAAATAAATCATAGTAGGAAACAGAATTTATTGAATATCTTGTCGACTTAGAGATGTATACTCCATATACAAGTGTTGCTGGAATGCTACTGCTAAAAATGGAAAGTTCATAATAGAGAAGTAGATGTCACCTTTTACTTTAAAATTTGATTTCGGTCGTCCCTTATTGTCGATAATTTGGAACCTTTTGGTGAGACAGTAAAGCCTCGGCCCCGCGTCAAAGTGGATGTCGGCACGTTAAATAACCCTCCCTATTCTACGTCGTTAAGTACCGAAATAGACCAAATTTTTCGCCATTCACTGACTCACGATGATGTCTCCATATAAGATGCTTGAGTAGTACGTGCAATATCTCCACAACATACCAACAAGCAACACATATATGATGTGTAGATATGAGTCACTAGATGTATTTCAACAATCGAATTCATATAGATGGCATCTGTTACTTAAGAAGAAGCTTACTTTCTAACAGGGGATTTGCCGATACCCTGTCAGTTTTCGTTCAACATTCACATGTTAACCCTGTTCTAATGCTTCTTACATTATTAATTAGAAATGATTCCCTAGTGTCGTGTCAGAAACTGTCGAGATGCATAGATACATGTATTTGTTTAAAGCAATGACCAAATTACCATGTAGGCTAGAACATATCAATGTGCTTCAAAGTGTAGTTATTAATTTCTAGTTTAAATCAAGGAGTTAAGCAATATATCTAATTTTTCATTATTGAGTATAATTGTAACACCAAAACATTTTTATAATTAATTTTATATATATATATATATATCTTTAAAAATTAAACTACTAGGTGCGGCAAGTGCAATGAGATATGTCAATAAAATTCTTAAGTATAATGACGTCAATGCAATATGTAAACAATCAAAATGTGAGAGCATCTAATAAAAACTAGCAGTGAATCATGAATCCACTACAATTTTCAACATTAAAAAATTAATGTGGCTTAGTTTCATAGCAAGACTATGCATGTATTTAAAACAGATTAAGATACCAACCAATAATATCAAGCGTCACAAATCTACTCCCTCTATAATGTCCCGTGGCGTCTACACACCTCCATGTCGTCGCCTTTAACTCTTCTGTTACACTAGCTCCGGGTATAGTGAGTGTGTAAGTCAACTCTGACTCTTGACAATTGTAAACGTATGGATTATCATTGCCAATAGATACACAACTTCCATTATAAGGATGAATCCCCATTTGTCTTATGCGTGTACCGTCTTTGAACCAATCTATTACAGGATAATCGGAAGTTACGTGACATGTCCAGATAAATGAAGAATTAATCACAGCTTTCGAAGATGATCGTGTTAGATTAAACTGAGCTGTAGGAAAAAGTAAAAGAGGAGACGTTCATAAACATTTTCATTTCTTGAAATCATTTAATTTCAAAGCATTTATAATTATTTAAACCTCAACACCTGTTAGTGGTTTTTAAATACTATTTAATATAGACTATGGAACTATGTAACATACTCTACGTTTTCTGGCAACTACAACTGCCATTCTTTACCATGATACTAAGGGCAGCGAACATTTCAGGTTCCACACTGCGATTTTGGAAACGTCGTTCGCCGCAACGTCCAAAATCATGCTGACTCCCATATGATGTTTACTCGTTAAAGATTACTAGCTGGCATCATGTTATTATAAAAATATAAGGCATGTATCATTTGAATCATTTCACCCCTACATAAGGTGGAAGGAATAGTCCTGAGAGAAAAAAGGAAGAGAACAGTAAGAAATACATATCTCTGAATCAATATGTTGCTTTGTTTCATATAAAACTTTTTTTACAATAAAAAACAGATAGGTACATCCGATGTTCAATGTCTGTTAACGATTGTGCATTTCTAAAGTCGGACGTAGCATTCTACTGAAACTATGTCATACCGTGAGATATATCATATCTCATTATTTCTGTCGTATTAATGATCTTTATCAAATTAACAAATGGGGTATTTGATAGGGTACTTAATTATTTCAAGGAACTATAAAAGATATATAAATCACCTTTTTTCAAGTAAGTATTACCTGGAAAAGTATATGTTCGTCTTGATATTGTACTGTTCTCTTCATTACTGTCAAGTGTAGCTTTTAGTCTAAATGTCCCTCCAACAAGAACAGGATCAGCGATGAATGTCAGATACCGTAGTAAAATTCTGTATTTACTTTGACTTGGACCACATGTACTTCCAGCAACAGGAGAGCCTTTAGAATCTCCACCGCCATACAGATCGATAGAATATGCTACTGCATAGTCGTCTGCAGTCTGAATTATGGAGTACAAAAATGTGTTTCTTAAGATTTATTCCAAATGAAGGATCAATTGCCAAGGCATAGTTTTAACATCAGAATCAAACACGTTGTTATAGCGATAGTTTAACTATCACAACATATCAAATATGAAAAATAAAAGGTCACGAGTATTTTATTAGCAACTATACATCAGTGATAACGTATAATATTCGTTTTACGCGATAAAGATCATAGTTTAGAATTCTATATACTAAATAGATATATATGTTCTATCCTTAATCACTGTCCTCATTATTTTGCTTTTTTGTTGTTTAAAATAATGTATAAAATGTTTATATCGGTGTCTGTCCGTCTGTGAAAACAAAGCAAAACAGGTTTGTCAATAAACTTCGTCCCTCAAGGTCTTGCACAAACGCACATGCATCATCCCCTCCTCATGATGATTTCTATATCAGTGTTTAACACACAAGTGTTACACATGTTACAAATTATTGAATGCAGCAAATGCAATGATAAAATGAATAGTAGGAAAAGTGTTGGAAATCATATACTGCTATCTAGTTTTAGGCATGTGAAAACTTCCAGAAAGCAACTTTAATTCAAAAACAACCAAAAATGCCACCAGAGGTGGTACCGAATGGTCAAATTTTTGGGTTTGGCCCATGGACTATAGCTAGCAGTATATGATTTCAAAAATTAAGTTTAGGGGTAGGGGAGTATGGTAAGATTTCATTAAGGAATACAGTAGGCAGATTTCAATTTAATATTTCATAATTAAATATCCTTTATTTTGGTTTTTGATGTATGCTTATTGGTCAGCAAATGTCATAAAAGGCCAAAATTCACAAAAGGTCCAATAAACTGGTATTCGGAGCTTTGGTAACTTGTTTCATGTGTTACAAAACAGTTGATCTGGAATTTTGATTGTCCAACTTATAGCATCGTTTATTAGCCTTCTTGAAATGATTTTATAGCTTCATTTATTACATTTTCAGAAAACAAGTATTTTTCAGCAGGTAATTTGGTATAAATATTAAATACTGAATGATACGATCAAGGCATGTAGAGCTCGCTGAAGTACTCATTTCATTGAAGTGCTTTTATTTTGTTTTTTTAATATATAAGCTTAGACAACAGGATACAAATAATGTAAATTATGGCATTTTCAATATTGATTACAAATCAGAAAATGTATTATACCAACAGTAATTCCCATAAACAAAGTTCCATGCTAAAACATGCTGAAACGTCTCCATATCAGTGAAATATTCTTGAGTGGGACGTTAAACATCCTATATCCTATTATTGTCAGCTTCAAACAAGAAAATTCTCCACTTTCTGGTAGTGTGTCCAGGTACAATAGTACCACACTTAATTCCAATTCCAGACCCGTTTTACTCTTTCATTGGTTTAAATTGATTTATTCACCTATATATCAATTGCACTATCTATTATGGGACAATTGTCATTTTCTCTCAATATGTTGCACAACAAAGAAGTAGAAATATCTCAAAATGTGCTGTTAAGGACATTTAATAAAACGAATAATACTCATACTGTCAATGAGGCTTGGAGAACCTCCGGAAACGTAGATAACAACCTTGATATTGGCAGGTAATGGTAATGGCAGCAGCTTACATCGAGCTGTTTATACATCTATGTTTCTAGTTTACTACTGGCTATTTCTTTATATAAAAAATGAACATACCAACAAAAGACATAATATGAAATTGTTGAAATTTATCAAAGGGTATTTGAGCATTACACTGCCTGGAGCTTTGCTCATTGGAATTACTGTTGGTATGTTAAATTTTCTAAATAGCAACTTACTGAAAATATTGTATTTGCATCCTAACTAGGAACAGATTTGAAGTTAAACAAAAGCATGTCAGTGATATAGGTACATAAAAGAACACTTCCTGACTTGACCGAAATGTTCAATGTGTGATATTTGTATCAAATGAATGCTGCAAAATACTCGTTTTCGGAAGATATATAGAATGACCCTCTACTGGAGGTTTAAAGTCACAATGTCAGATTATCTGTTTTAACAAATTAAACAATTTACCCGAGCACAGACTACTAGGTTATTGGACTAATTGTGATTTCTTTTATGCCTGACTTGCATAAGAAATATATAATAAAGGACATTTAAGTGTGATTTGTTCAGCATTTGTTTTGATTCGCTTACATTAACCCTAAATGAAAATTTACTATACTCCCCTACCCCTTGAATAACTTTCGAAGTCAGATAATTTTTGCTAGCTTTTTTTCATTAGTGGAATAATTATATAAGATACAAACATGGATACTGAAGAATATGCATGACTTTCAGTCCAACTTTGTTTTTACATATGTAGACTTTATATTGTCATTAGAATTTCGGTAGAATGTGTATAAATGTATGTAATAAAACATAAATGAATAATAAATCAATAAAAGTACTATCAGTTGTCCAAATTAAGATACTTATGGTAATTATTATCATTTTAAATAATGATTGACTGAATTTTTCTTTCTTCAGCATAACACTTAGATTTGTGTCAGATTTTCAGAATATTTCAATGTCGGTGACCTTTTGATCTTTGATGATCTACTTCAAACACTGGATGAACAAATCATTCCCAATCTAAAAGAGAATATCATTGGCCATCTTTTAAGTGATCATTTGTTTCAATTTGTCAATGCAACCTTAAAATATAGTCAAGTTTGTTTCCCCTACCCCCAAATTATGTTTGCTAGTATTGACTCATATCGCTATCATTGAACTGTGAAAACTAATAGAAAGCTACTCGAATGAAAAGTCTATCACCTCATTTGACTATCAGGAGATAATAAACTATCAAAAAATAGTAGTTAAGCTTTGCCACCAAAGATGGTACTAGTATCTGTTTTGGCCCATCGACTAACAGAAAAATATTAAGTTTTAATGAAATGTTATATCCATGAAACTGAATTGTATTATTTCCATAATACCAATCACCTGAATTCACATTAAATGAAAATTTCCATTGAACTTTCTGTTTAACATTAAATAAAAAAAATCCTTGTTGCTTTTCTGTAGAGGTAACATTTTTAAGCCGAAAATAGTTTGTTTTTCATACTACTGTTTTATTTCATAGCTGTCTTCTTGTTTGCTGAATTTTAATTTCATACTAAATAAGCGCTTTTACTTTTTGTGTGTCAAAGAATATAGTACAAGATGGATCTCTGAAATTTCAGAGGCGGTGTCAGGTGCCATCACCTTCTTTCAATTCTAGAGCTTCTCAGTGAATTCTGCTTCGAATAAATTAGGGGACAAATGGTATGATGAAAGTTCAAGATAACATCCTCTTGGAATTTCAAAAGTTCGAAGAAGTACTTGAAATCGAGACATTATTTATGTATTGTACATTGGAATTTTCACCGACTTTTATACATGGAATTCAAATGTATCTATGTGTCGAATCAATGCAACGCTTTACTATAACCTATAACAAGATACTTATTGTATTGTATTGCATTGATATTATGTGGAATTACGCTGATCACGCTGATATTGTGCCACGGTAATTTATTGAATAATATAATTTACAATTCGTCTACAATTTGCGCCAAAAAGGTAATGTTTATGCTAGAAAATCATCATACCATATCATTTGAAAAAAATGTCGACTTCAGTTTAAATCAGACAAATATCTCTACTATTATGCCACGCTTATCTATTGAATGATATAACTTACAATTCGTCTTTGTCGGTTTTACTTAATTTTACATAGCACTCGTATGTGTAACATAATATTCTTTACAAATTCTCATCATCGCCTATTTCGAGTTTAATGCATTTTAGGTGTCTTTTCCCCTGTGACATCATACAAAGGTACACAGATGCAAACACCTACCACGTATTGTACTTTGAACGTAGGTGAAGATGAGTAGCATTGGACAGTTGTAACCTCAATAAGTGGTGTAAGTCGAGAGACCTGTAGTTGAACATCTTCCTCGGGGTCTGGGTTAAAAGTAACTTGTGCTACAAGATATATCAATTAAAACATACATTTGTCATATTATCAAATTCTACACAATTCCATTTATTCTGGTCTTAAAACGCAAAATTTGACTTTGGATAATTTGATGAAAATATTACGGAAATGCTGATTAAGTCCGATTGATATCAATTTAGAATTAAATGAGGAGTGCAATGATGCACTATCTATAATATTCAACACATCTACTTTTGTGCCGCAACATCTTGGTGACATTTGTTCCCTTTTCATAATACTTTTTTCTGGTTTCTTAAAACATGTGACAGTTGTACAATGCATAGTCTCTTAACATATAGGGTCTCCTTCACGTGCCGACCGCAGATACTCCTATCTTTTTCTGATAAGTCTAACGAATACTTTATGTAATGGCTTCAATATTGCGGATAACAGATGGAAACTATTGTCCCCAAGGGAACACCATGACCACCAACAAATTCAAACTGACAACCTTTCTTAGATGATAAATTCTCGTTCCAGCGTGACTCAAACCCGCTCTTACTTGAGTTGAAAGACTAAGTGCCATAAAGCGCAGTGCTGTAACCATTATTATGGGTACGGATGACCCTTTTAATCAACCCAATTTATATGTATGCGTAAAAGACGGCGATGATCGTGAGCTATTAACAAGCTGTAAAACACTTCTTTTGAGAATTTGGGCAATGAATGAGGCCTTTATTTCGATTGATCTATCACAGAGAAGTTAATTGTGACTTTTTTACTCACTAGTTTGTGACCCTTTGTTACCAAGGACGGGTTATTTACATTATTTGGTATATCTCGCATTTCTGATAAATAGCTGACAATTCAGTTGTGCCCAGTATTTTGAATACAGGCGTAAATCAACACAAAGGTCAAACAAAAGGCTAAAATCTGTGAATCGACATGATTGCACGTCGTAGAATTCCATAGTGACTAAATCCTACGATTGCCAGGACAGTGAGTCGGAATTTTCAGAGATTGTTTTCACCTAAACATTGGAACAGTGGCACATTCACCTGAATACATTATTCCCGTGACAATACCTAAATTAATAACTATGTCCATTATTGAAACAGGCACAAACTTTCAAGTAAGGAATACAGGTAAATAAAATAATGCGATAGGTTTAAGCGAGAGAAATGTGTTTGTATGATGTATGTACCCATTCTTCTACTTTCCAAACAAAGCACACTCTGTCACATTATGGATATTGCATATATTTGATTGCAGTTTTGGCTCATTATGATAGCAATACAGAGGACACGGAGTCGATTTGTAAATACATTTTTACTATTTTGCAAGATTTGAAACAGCGACACATTTTATGGATCACCCTGTATTTACCTAGTGATATTGACCCACATAGCTAATAGTACCTTGAAGTAATAATGAGGTTATTTCCAACAAAATTAAATATTCCACCATTAAGGCATCTCTAAACATATTTTAGATATGACATATTTAAGAATATGCCCAAATCGAACACTTACCTTTGATAAACAGAAGAGACAAATACAATTTTAGTATTACCAGTCCGGTCTTCATTCCCTCCATGTCTAACATACCCGAATATGATAAAACTTCCTTGTTCTATATTTATCTTTTAACATACATACACGGCAAGATCCAAGGGGTAAACATATCAATGTGTTGAGTTGTTTATCTGTGTTTTTGAGAAGAAGCAAGTTAACTAAGCAAAGCTTAGAAAAATAATACTGTTATTGTTGTTTTTCACTCCAGGGTTTTATATTCATATGACAATCGTCCCGATTAGCGTTGAAGGGCTCAAATGTTAGATATCTCTGTTGCATTGATCCATTGAACAGTGAGGAAGGGGTTTTTAATGCCCAGACACCTAAAATGACACCGGACAGGGAAAAAACCGGTCGCGTTCCCACTGATCCTTTACCCCGGGATCTTCAGCGGAGTTGCGTCCGGGAATCACAAACGTAATATTATAATAATAATATTGTAATTATTGTAATATAACTTGATATATAGATTTCGGCGCATTTACTCGGCATATGGGCATGATTTGTAAAATTATAAATTATTTGTAAAAATGCCCAACATATTTCTTTTTTTATCACGACTGATAACCATGGATTAATTTGGACTGGCAGCGGGTTTGAACAATCAGTCCTCCATGGCACCTGATGCCGTTTATCAGCGGTCCGTGATTGTCAAATTTTCACCAAATATGTATATTGCCTCCAGATTCTATAGACAATTAATATCATTTTCTATGTGATTTTCATATATTCGAAATACATTTCTTACAATATTTGTGACAGTTATCAATCTTTGATTCGTTTTGCTGTTTGTTTAGAACTTAGGGAAATTTATCTTTCAAATTCAATGACTTTACAAAGGGCTAAGCACAAGGATAAAACATTACAAACGTTGCCTCAATTTAGTTTGTTTCATTTCTACTAATCATAAAAACTACTACTTTTAGTCCTTTATTCTATGGTATCAAATATGAAAAAGAGATTCATCCCCTCACTATTCTTCTGATTATCTTATCCTTGTCAAGTCAGACCATTCAATGGCTAAGTCATTATCTATTTTTTTTAAATATTTTTTTCTCGTCTTCTCACAATCATTAGTCATCCTTTCTTGCGTAATAGTTATTGAGATGTAGGAGTATAAATTACTTATCTGCATGACTCTATAACACTAGAACAATATCATTACACGTTTATCTATGAAATACCTCATGTTTTTTTTTCATTCAAACACAATGTAACTACAGTTACACACTTCACTGGATATGTTGAAGATTGTCAGCAGGATAAAGTAAGAATGTGGCTATAATGTCGTTATGCTATCATTAAAACAATACAGAAAACAGTTTAGTATTTGAATTAAGTTCTTATAATGGTTTCATTGCCTCTAGGTGTATTTCTTGTGTATAATATGATTGATCTGTTTTATTAATTGAAAATGACCTCGCTACGCTTTGGGTTACCTCTGTACATGCATTTCCGGGTAGTAGTTTCAGTATAACTCCCAGTAACAAGTCCGTTATGATATGAATGATGATAGTAAAGAATGAGCGTGATGGGCAATTGCTATATTTCAGTTTTTCAGGCACAACTTTCCTCAATTACATAGTGTTTTGGCCAAAATGAAATGACGTCATATATAGAATAAGACGGTATATAGACCATACAAAAATCACCTTGCCCAAAGAGAATGACGACATAGTTGTTTTGCCTGTAAAAGAGATAAAGGATTTGCAATTGCTTGCACTTAACACATTGTGATTCTATGCAACCCATAGGTCAACATCTACGTAAGCAATCTATGATTGAGTTGACACTTCGTACTTCCAGACATAAGAAGTGATATAGTCTGGACCTGGACCAAAATCAGTCCAAAATAACTATTTTGATTTATCGCGAACATATGACTCTTTTTTTTTTATAATTGTCCGTCCCCTGTGGGTGCCCCTGGTGAGACATATCAGAATTTATAGAATTGCCATATAGCAGTTAGCACGTGGTTCGTTATGTAAACAAAGCAATGTACACTCATGCTTTGCGGATAACAAGCAGACATGACTTATTTTGGGAAGTTTTTCATTCATTTTTATTAAGATGGATTTTCACGAATTTTACCGTGATACAGTGATCTAGTGATTTGATAGTAGCTTGATGAATGTGTTATATATTATAGATCGCTATATTTTGGAGGGCGTTCACAATGCATCTGTCCCTTGTATAGCGATTGATCAATTATGCCTAGCTATGATATTGGGTAATTTTTCACCGTTTGATTTCATTCTAAAAGCAAACATAATCTGTCAACTTTTAAATCCACTTTATGATCAGATATATTGGGTTTTGATTATTCACAAAATATTTGTTTTGTGTATTGACGGGAACTCGTAATTCGTTTTGATACCGATGAATTTTTTCAAAGACAAAGAGATACTTTAAGGTCAAAGAAAATCGTTTCCAATATGACTCAGCTGTATGGTTGTTGATACATAGAAGGTTCCAGTCTCAAGTCTTACCTATTTGAATATAATTGGAGTCCATCTAATAAAAGGCGGATAAAAAGGCCAGTATTAAAATTTATTGTTTATCTTTGTAGATGAAACTTTCATTGTTTATACGCCTCGGCTTAGAACTTTTTAGATTGTCATTCTGATTTGACGCAATCTTCCTCTCTTTGAGCTTTTGTTTTTTATGGTTATGAGTTGGGGCTCACGCTGCATTAAGGAATAAAATCAGAGATTAATTTCTACTTAATTCCTCCGCGGTATGCTGATCCTGTCTTTCGGATTAGACAGTAAAAACCGAGATTCTGTGTCCCAGTAGGTGTTGGTAAATGAAAGAAGTAATGATAGATAGATAGATAGATAGATAGATAGATAGATAAATAGATAGATAAATAGATAGATGGATGGAAAAAGAGGTAGATAAATAGTTCAGCTATTTACAGTCAAGTCTTAAGATGTGGACGTCAATCATCAGGACGTTGTACCTTCCGAACGAAATTTTATGGGAAGGAATTTTTAGAACTGCATTGGCAATAATGATAGGCATGTTTCAAACGCAGCTGTCCCAATAGATACATTTTGCGTTTGCAGTCTATTCCGATGTGAACCATGGCAGTGTCATGTTGGAGTAACGACAGGGAACAGCGGACGGATATATTGAATGATCGTGACAGTATAACCGTGGCACATGTTATAGAGGTTTCATGAGGATACTACAAGAACATCCGACAAATACTGAAGAATGTATGGATGATTATATTGGGTTCAGCGTCGAAACTGTCATCATTAATTTCTCAAGGGGATTTTGAGCTGAACTACAGAGACTACAGCCTGGGTCCGAGGGAATCAGCAATTTTGTTGGCACCCGAGGTCGTGACTATTGACAGTAAAATGAAATATACATGTATATATTATCTGATATATGGAACATCAACAAGGTCGTAGCGTTACCATTAATTGCAAGTCTACAGAAATAGTCCTAGGTATAACGCTCCAACATCTTTAGGCAGACTAAATGCATGGCAATTAAACGACATGGTCACAATAGAATAATGATGGAAGTCTATTAGATTTTATCCCTGTTATAAGTTAACAAGCTCATAAATAATCTCCGTCTTTCGAATAGACTTATAAGTCTTAACCTTAAAGTAGGCCTATCTGTGAAATATCATTCCGATCTTTCGATTCCGAATTATCCGCATTTTTATGTAGTAATCAAGACAAAAGAATAAAAGCGGTACTCCCAATTATTATCTGAAGGAACTTTACCTTACCTGTATACAGTGTGGCCTCATTATTATTGCCAATGCAGTTTTAAACACATTGTATTTCTTTTCAGAAAATTTCATCTCGAAGGTACAGCGTCCAGATAAATGACGTCAACATTTTGAGGTTCGACTGTAAATAGCTGATTTATCTATCTATCTATCTATTTAAGTTTTTTTTCATCTGTAATAAAATTACAGTTACAATCTCAATTGAATTTTATTTTTCATTTTCTAATTGCAATTAAAATTTCATTGCTAACATATTCATCGTGTTGTTTAAAAGTTTAAACATGTACGGTGTTGCAAAGAAATATGACTTTGCTCCTGTATCGCACGAAATTGGAGTTCACGCGCTCTTGCAAAGCTGCGCTGGGATTATACACATAGCTTGTACATAGATCTATTATATTACATATTATATTTCTACTTGATAAAGGGCTCACGGCGGGTGTGACCGGTCGCAAGGGGATGTTAACTGCTCATAAGCATCTCATCTCACTTGATCTGGTGTATCCAGAGGTCCGTGTTGTTAGCCAACCGCTTATTTTTTTTAGGTCTTAAAGAAATTTTGAGATCGATAATTGTTCGTAACCTTAACTTGATTCAACGCCTGTAAACTAAAATGAAATAAATTAACAGAATTTCCGCTATCTGTTATTCCTCCCAAAGTTCTTGACTCTCCTTCCAGAAAGTTATATATGTGTGTTTGTAAACTTTGTTGTATTATTTTAATGTATGTTATACTTATTTGATTAATCTATTCATGCTGATGAATCGTAAGACTTATGGCAAATTAAATCAACAAAATGTATATTACTTTTATTCTAGTTTTATTCCACTTTTTCAACTGCGGCAAGTGAGCTAAAACAGTACATGTTCGGACAATACCCATGTGCAGAGAAGCCTCATTAATCCGGACGCCTCCGTTCCCATTGAAATTGTCCGGATAAATGAAGGATACGGATTACTGAAACAACATCTTTAAAGTACAAATAAAAATTTTGTTCCCGGGAAATTTTGTCCGGATATTGAAACATCCGGGTTATTAGTTTCCGGATTAATAAGGAACGACTCTGTATTTTTCAAAAGATACAGTGTAGCGTGCAGCTTTCGTCATATTTGGTTCACTCAATCAGATGACCCTTTGAAGCGATGATTTATCTAATGGATAAAATTTGCTGTGGATTCGACAATTTTGTGCAAAGAGGTCTTCGTGAAACATAGTATATGTCCATAGTCAAAGCTGGTTTTCTTTTTCTCCAATGTTCCAAGTTAACCCATTCAAATCATCACTTTTGTTTCAACGTTGTGTCAAAACAAATTCCAAGTCCAAGGTCAGTACTCATGCAAATAAAATAAAACAAACTCCATACGTTTTCATCAAAGTGAGAAATCTTTTATCATTGGTTCAGAGCTCATTTTGACAGTTTTCGATAAAAACACTGAGACCTATATATCATATGGTCAAAACCCATATTGTATGCACTAAATTCTATGAAAATAAAGCGAGGCACATTATCTCACATGATTGTCTTTGAGGTATTAATTATGATATTTTTCAAATTAAACATCCTCTAGTAAGAATAACATAGAAAAATCTGATAATTGTTCAGATTATGTAAAGTGTCATTCACACAATACATGTGCATTCATTTACATGATTTCGTTTTATGGTAAACCTGTAGGAATGTAACAAATCTCCATGTGTTGTTCCGGTAGTTGGTGTATCAGCAGGACAACAATTCTTTATTCTAAAGAAATTGGAAATTTTGGTATGGAGTCCCTGAAAAGATTCATATATATGTTGAGAGAGAGAGAGAGAGAGAGAGAGAGAGAGAGAGAGAGAGAGAGAGAGAAGAGATGTTTTCTGTGAGAAGTCATTATTTTATACACCAACTCTATTCCATTTTGCATTAATCGTTTAAGATAGGTAAAACCGTCTTTTTCTTAACACATAACTTACTATCTTATTTTAAGTTAGAGAAAGACCAATACTTACTATTATCTACGTGGTCATATGTGTGAACATCTCTTGAAGTTTGTAGCTCTTCATAAGTAGGTCTGCTTTGTCTAAATAAATTCATGGAAGCAGATGTCCATTATTAAAAAAAGAAGGTTAAAGAGACCAAGCGGGCATTCAAAATTTAAAAAATAAATAAAATGACGAATATAACAACATAGTCAAACCGAAATGAGACTACGCCAGAAAGAGTCATCTGCACGATAACACAATCATAACACTACAAATGAAGTTACACAAACCTGGCTAAAAGCGGATGAATTTAGGTGGTCGGGATGGATAAACAACGCCTGCTCCAGGCGCAGCACCCATTGTGCCACGTATAATTCCAGGGAATACATCTAATTTAGTGATAGTTGAGAACAAGAAGAGAAGGCCGTGATCAGGATCAAGGAGAACTTATCTCTCATCATATGAAACACCGATATACAAATACGGTCAGCTAGGTCATAATGGCGACAATAAAAGTTAGGAAGTGATGACTTCAATTTAAACATCTGGAAATCTGAGGTAAGTAACTTCCGTGTCATCAGAAACCTTCTGATAAGGAAATCTAATGAGGTCATCTGAAGAAAGGTTCCTGAAGTTTGTAAAATCAATCTGATAGATATTTCAAAAAACAAATTCCAAGACCTTGTTTTTCAGAGTTGGTTGGTTGGTTTTTGCGTCTCACTCAAGAATCTTTCACTTGTAAAGGTACTTCACCTTGTGCTGGTGAAGGGCGACGAATTTGACCTATGTTGTTTTGTTTTATGCTGTATCATTGTTCAACGTCCCACTCAAGGACGGTTTAGTTAATTGGAGACGTCACTTGATGCCGGTGAAGGTCCGGATTACATATATTTGCCTATACTCGGCAATTTGAGCAATTAAGCATAGCGGGATCTTTAACGTTATGTCATCTTTGAGTCATTGGGCTTCTTGTTTTACTATAACAGGTTCAAACCAATGACAGTATGGATCTAAAATAAGTATGAAAAGAAAAGAAAAAACAAAACAAAAACAAAAGAAAAAAAAGAAGAAAAAAACAGAAAGAAAAAGAAACTAATGAAAAGAACCCAAAACCTCTTCAAATTGAACACAGTAAAAATTCATCACTTTGATTTTTTTTGTTTTACATTTCTAAAACTCAAGTCAGTACTTGTTAACATTGAATGCTGTTTAGGAAATTTAACAGGTGTCTTTGCTCATTGTTGAAGTAAGTTCTGTGGAATGCATCTTACTTTACCTTTCATCTCGACCTTGCTCTATTTCTGTACCTGAAAAAATGTTACTTAACTTCACCGACAATTTACAAGACATGAAATATTCAGACAATGAAGTGTGAGTCATAATATTTTCGTGTCTATTTCTGTATTAGCATACTTTATAACTAAACATTTATTCATGTTATTGATAACGCGATTTCCGTTTGCAAACCATAGGTACAAGTTAATTTACAAAGACAGATATCTATGTCCTAAAATGTATCGAAGATGACTATCAATTGGCGCTAAGCTCCCTTCATAAAGTACTTAGTATAACTAACCCCTCCCCCAACTGCCCCCGCAAATTTTCACGAACAATTTTCGCAGGTTACATTGCAATTCGATTGAATTGCGAACTGTGCTTTTCATGAAAGAAACTCTTCATGGCAATTCTTTTGCAACATTCCCCAACGCAACGTATGAGTTTTGATGTTTGAGGTAGATATTCAACTTAATTAAACATGTATCATTAAATAAAATACCGTATATAAAGTACCTTGTGCTGACAAGACATTTACCTTGCACATTTGATCTGTTAGGTGATTGTACATCTTCAAATTTCTCCCTGAAAATATAGTCATAACTAGAAACGAAGAAGAAATTAATTGCAATCCTAATTGTGACTATGACTGATTCAGTCCTTTGATTTAATTGGAGGTTACTGTTGTTTGATTACGTTGTTGCTTAACGCCTATCTCAAGCATATTTCACTTATATGGAGACGTCACCGTGAAGGTCGATGATTTTTGTCTTTGGTCTGCACTTATGACCGTAGAGCAGGGATGGTTCTTTACTACTACTATCTACTGTGACACGTGACCTTGACGCTTACTCTTGCATTCGAAAGACTGATAACCAACAGGAGCGTGGCTCTGTTTCGAATCTGTGAACTTAAGATCAAAAGGCAAATGCGCTAACCAATGGGACAAGGCGGCCCGAATTTGTATGAGTATCTAAAGTGATTTTGAAAATAAAAGACTTACTTGTTTTCCTTTGATCTTGCACCTACAAAATATTGATCGGATGACAATTTTATCAATTTAGAAGTGCAATCGTCAAGTTATCCTGTTTATTGATTTGACCAGTTCTCTTAAATAATGATATAAATATATTCTATCATGACACATAAACTTGTTTTTAATAGCCTTTAAGTGCAAACATCACGTAAAAATATGTAATTAGTTTGTTGATACTAAATGTTAAAATTTCTAGTAGTCTGGAAAATTATTGATCTTCTTTGCTTTGCCGTTTATGATTTGTTTTTTATTAACGGGCTACCTCTTGTGATTCTGTATCTTCTCTCTCTTACCACCATAACTGTAGCCATTACAGCGATGAGCACAATGAATGCACCGGTAATACCGCCGGCTACTCCTCCAACACTTGGACATGTAGAGGACGTTTCAAATTTTTCGTCTGTAAAAGTAAAATACACTTAAATTATGATGTTATTCAATATGATGTAAGGTGCAACTGGACACAAATGAACAGATGTAAGAATGATCTTCGAATCAAGACTTAAGTAAGTGAAGCAAGAATTGATATAATCTGAAATTTGTTGAAATCTGGTAAATAAATTCTGAAAAGATACTAGCTAAACTATTCAAGGACTTGTTCTTGAATTATTAATTGATGTGAGCTCAAATAATTGAATAATTTCTCACCAAATATGGCACATGCTTTTGGTTCCGTGTACTCACTGTGTCCGTGGACTGTTTTGGATGCCACCTTGAAGTAGTATATAGATTTTGGCTTAATATTTTCAATGTCTATAGAAAATATATCATTATATCCCACATTGGTATTTAGTTTTTCGATGACATTATACTTCTCCTCTTTTTCATCTTCATAGAACACTTGAAATGAAACCTCCAAATCGTCCCGGTTGGAAAAACTCCAAGACAGGTGTGCTACACCTCCACTGCACTGCACTGTCAGATTAGTTGCTGGATCTGGTTGCACTGTAATGTAAGTTGTAATCGACTATTAATCATCAGAATCTACGCTCATTCAATAATTGTAATTTTGTAAAGTGATTGAGTTCCACTGACTTTAGTACTATTGCAGCGCTGATAAAAGTTTGAAACATTTTGTTAAACCCAATTTGTCAAATCCATGAATTAAAATTAAATTCGATATGACTGACTTTTAAAACATACAAAAACAAATCGATTTTCAATCCTTTTAGTGGTTTTTGACAATATTTTTTCATAAACGAGTAATGATAAGCTATTTGGATACATGGTTTAATGTTGCATTTTTTTATGACGGATTGCTTGAGCTGAATGGTTTATATCATTCGTCATAAATATAACTCGATTTTTTGTGTAATAAAATGGACCTTGGCTTGTAACTTGCTATGCTTTGATTCATTAATCATATGGTATTTTGAGCTAGGGAGTGACAGTCTCATTGAATGAAGAATGGACGGAATCACGGTTGGGCCTGTTGTGGCCTTGTGGTTATCGTGTTTGTCTTCAGATTGTGATATCGAGTGATTAAATCCGTTCCACAACGCGGTTAGCTGTCCCTATCCAAAGGATGATGCAGTAACAACATAGGTACCGTTTCACAGTAAGTGTCTGCACGTTAAAGAGCCTTCCCTGCTCTACGGTCATACGTCCCCAACACAGGATAAAACTGTCGCCCTTAGCTGGGACACGCCAATGTCTCCATATAAGTAAAAGACTCTTGAGTGGGATGCTAAATAATAATTGAAACAAACCAACATATTAGGTAAAGGTGACTTTTATGTTAGGTAATCTTCATATGTAGGACTTTTTTCGAGAACTGCCGCTATTCCTAAATCATAACCTGTATACATAATTTTCACAATAGTACATACTTGACAATTCCAGAGTAATTCCCCGGCTGGCAACAAGTGATACGCTGTTTTGGATTTTCAGTAAATAGTAGCCTCCGTCGTACATCTGAACAGGTGTGATATTCAGGTAAGCTATCTGACCTCTAAAAGTAATATTTGTGTCTCTAATAGCTACATCTACGTCACGATCATCTAAAGACATGGAGATGCGTTCTGAAGATTCCACAAGTTGATCATTCAAACCTGTCTTATTGACCCACTCAATACCCGACATTGTCACAGGAGGGTTACAGTAGAACTGAATTCCAATTGATGATGCTCTATTTAGATGAATAACTTGAGAATAATGCTCTGTTATGAAAATGGCTGAAACTGGAAAACGCAGAGAACATAGATATATTTGCTGATTTCACGTAATGTCATATGTTTGATTGCATTTGATATGAACAAACTATGTAAATTTTTACAGCAAATCAAATGATTAATGGCAAATTGAAAGAATTAATACAACGTAAACGTTTAACTATGAGTATTAGGTGTGACGCTAAATGATGATGATATTGAGGTAATGAGCGCCGTAAGTGCGACAATAAACTGGTATGATAAAGAGACAGTACCAAAGGTAATAGGAATTGATCAAAATGAAACAAAAGCTACTTCAGACAAACAACGACATGTCAAAAAGTTAGGTTGAAGTTAAAAAAGTTGTGTTACGAGTTTTTTGCAAAAAGCGAATGATGATTTCTCAGTTCGGTAGATACATTTCGAACAAAACCACATGGCTTTACTTGCGTGATAGATATATGAAATAGATAGGATGAAAAAGGGGGAAAAATGGTACGAAATTTTTCAAATTAATATTTATTTTTATCAAAGATTATTTTGAAACTGTATGTCACGAAATGATTGAACAATTATTGAGCACTGCTTTGCTTCGATAGCAACACTGAAATGAAAACAACTGTACTGCACATTCCAATGCTATAGGTAAATTGGATAAAAAAGGTTCATTTGTGATCTTATTGCATTGTGGCATATTTGACCAGGTTATACATGTATATAAAACGAATAAATGAAAATAATCGTAATCAAACGAATGCACATAGTCTGCACAAAGCAGTAGTGTCAGTTGCAAACATTTTTGAAGCTACTATGCATACAAATGTGTCAGATCGAGTTCTCAACCGCTCGTAGTAATCGTCACCAAGGGTAGGATAAATGAGCTTATTGCCTGACATAGAGAAAGGTAATTAATGGTTACTTACAATGCATACAAATGTGTCAGATCGAGTTCTCAACCGCTCGTAGTAATCGTCACCAAGGGTAGGATAAATGAGCTTATTGCCTGACATAGAGAAAGGTAATTAATGGTTACTTACATCTAACATTAAGTGTAGTCGAGTTAGTTTGATTTGCTGTATTCCCGCTATTCCATGCCACACACATAATTGATATTTGGTGGTGAACTCTGGTAACATTTAGAGTCAGAGTTGTTTTGTTGGATCCAGCTTGTGACGTCACATCAGTAGAACCGAGGAACCATATTATTGTAGGAGGTGGGTCAGCATCATTTGTAACACAAGTAAAGGTTACTGATTGATTTTCATCTACAGTAACTATTGATCCAATGCCCGGGGTTATGATGACATCAATAACAGGCACTGTAACGATGAAGCAACAACACGGGTATCATTAGGACTCAGATTCCAGATTATCTCGCGGTACTTCATTAATTTTACTTCAAATTGTTTGATGAGATGATAATACAATGGCGTCTGAAAATCAAAAACTCTTATGTATATATCATATACTTAGCCACAGATGCAGGCAATTTTGACCATGTGGTACAGATAGCTTTGCGAGGACTTTATTAGCCCTCACGCGCACCACCCTTTATCACACCCCTTTTTTCGAATAGCTTGACCCTTTATCGCACCCCTTTTTAGAATACCTCTTCCTTTAACGCTTTTGTCACTAAAGTAAATGTACTCGGAACTCCTTAAAAGTCGCATCCGTGCAAATATTAACAGATCTACTTCTAGTAAATTTTACAGAAGAAATGGCCTAGCCTACTCAGGCTACTGGCTGTACTGGCTACTACAGCAAACGTAGCCGTAAGACTTCAGTTACTGCCAATACCTGAATCCTCTTTTTACATCTCTATTGGATATTTACAGCGGGATCTGAAATCATGCATATATTTTGATAAAGATGCTTCCTGGAGATAACTCAGAGCTCAGTCCTAGTCAGTCCTATGTCGAACGACATGCTCCGTTGTCAAAAGTTTCCTCCCAACAACTTCAAACAAAAGGGAGATAACTGAAAACAAAACCTACTGATCATTTAGTTATTTAAGCCCCATCAGTCAGAGAGATTTCTATAGTAAGGGTTATTTGGTCACACGTTTTATGAAGAGGCGCACCAGGTTCGATTTCCGCTATGGGCATTACCATTTTTTTTGTTTCACAAATGACTTTAATTAACATGTTAAAGGTTTTTTTTTTTAGAAAAATCTAGGTTTGATCTTTTATAAACTTCTCTTTTTGTGTTATACTGATATCAAATTGATAACTCTATGTGCAATTATACCGCAATATGTATACATTAAATATGTACTGAAATGTAAATGATAAAACGAATATAACATAGCATTTTTTTCATATCGCGCCTCCTTGTATCAGTCCTCAACCCCAATATCAGCCCTCGGACCTCATATATAT
>JACSZP010015894.1:0-11267 GCA_016161895.1 Pinna nobilis | reverse complement strand
GATAAACTGTTTCACTACGTCTATGACGAGGCTACAGAGTCCTTGGTTTTTCTTGCCGTCTTTGCTTTTTTGCTCCACATCCTCGTTATCTGAAAGTATTCGTTAAATTATCTCGATTAGTAATATTTCGTTCCCAATACTTCAGTCTCCCATTCGCAAACATATGTACATGGGTAAATATGTTTATTTTGTTTTGTTTTGTTTTTTGCTTTACGCCACACTCAACAATCTTTCAGTCATCTGGTGGCAGTCAGTTTTTATTGGGGGAGGAGAGAGCCCGGTTACAAATGTACCCGACAAGAAACCAATGGCTATCTGCAAGTAAACCGGCAAACTTTCTCACATTATCAGTTTAGGTTCCAGCGAGCTTCGAACCCGCGCTGACACACAAGAGGTGAGAGACTGAGTGGTTTGAAGCGCAATGCTCTTACCATTCAGCCACGGAGACCCGGTAAATATGCGAATACAGTCTAACCTTGAAAAGGAGGTGGTGGGAATGAAGGTTTCTTTCAAATAAAGTGGATTTTCAAAATAACTAGGTTTAACGTAGGTTAAACGTAATAACTTCAATTTATCGGGAAAATTTATATAATTTCAAATTTTGTGGGTGGTAAAAACGTAATAACTTCAATTTATCGGGAAAATTTATATAATTTCAAATTTTGTGGGATGTCAATATATAATAATTCAATGTTCAATATTAGAGGATTCCATTGTACCTGGTTAAAAGGCGTGCAAATCATAGAGCACTGACTCGCCTCGGATAGCCTTGCATGTAAAGAGGACTATGTTGTAAAGATCTATTTGCGGGATGATTCGGTAATTTTCAAAGTCAGGAACGCACCTGACTCGCTGATAATCAGCTGCTAGAATGTTCGTTTTGATCATTAAATCATATCCAATATACGTATGATGTGGGTTGTGCATGTACGATGTGATGAGGGTTGATATATGCTTGCATTTTTATTTCGCGTTTGTGCCAATTGTCCATCTGTCTGCATTTATATACGAATTCTTAAATGTATATTAATCATAAAAGTAAAATATATTGTGAATTTCAGCAATAAAAAGTTGGAATTACTTAGCGAATCCAGCACTCACCGAAAAGATTAATACTGTTCATTATTATCAGTTACGTCAAGAATAAAATAACAGTACTGTAAAACTTGGTTCATTAATTAAGCCACTTTCAAATATTATGCGAGAACCATGCCGAGAGACAGTGCGCGCTCTAGGATATGTGTCCATATGAGATCATTTCTGAAGGCTTCCGATTGGTTAGAGAATTGCTATCTACATCGCTAGGCTTCTCACTGCCGTTTCGTATCCGGTTTCGGTTGTGCTTGATTGTGAAAGGAAGCTTGGACATTTCGGTAGACAGGTTCGTGGTCTTTACCCACGTACATTTGCGACCAGATTTTCTCTAACATCTCTTAATGCTGAATACCAAGTTGTGACTGAAAGATTGCCATGTGTGGCGCAAAAACAGCATCAAATTAATCAATATAAATTGAAAATTATAGAGCTTTTCTTAAAGAATTATTTGAACCTAGCAGCATTGTCTACAATGCCGATAAACCATTGTCTGCCTAGGTAGTATGTGAGATGGTATGGTATGGTGGCTGCCAATTCGGACACGTGGGTTTCCTCCGGGCACTCCGGTTTCCTCCCAAAGCAAGGATCCCCCCCCCCCCCCGCACGCCGACATCAGCGCCAACGACAGACATTAATATAAGTTACTTGAACTTGTTTGTCAATCGTTGTAAAAAAAAGATAAAGTTTAAACTTTTAAACCATTGTAGATGAAACAAAATGAGTCAACATCCTTGAGAATGCTGGAGATACAAATGCATACGTAGCATTTGCAGTCGAGCCCGGCTATATTGAAACTGAGAAGAGAATGACATTTTCTCTCAACTCAACATGGTTTTGAAAATAACCGGTTTAAACTAGTAATAAAGTGTAAATTTATTTCGAATGAAGCGGAATTTCAGTATATCAGGGTTCAATATAAACGAGTTCCAATGTACATGTAGTTGAAAAATGGTTGTAAATATTAATATTTTTATGAGAGCAATTAAAGAATATTCGAAGAACATTCTGTCAATAATTTTGACAATTACCGTTCATTGACTTCGGAAAAGCAAAAATTGGAATGGCCACCAAGGCAAATCCTATTGCGGTGAATATGAATCCAAACCACCAAGCTCCTATCCATCTTGAATCCTGGGCTGTGAATTCCACACTGTAAAGATATAAGAGATCAAATTAAGTAACTCTAGTAGTGGACGGTAGGTTCGAATCCACACCGCGCTGTGGATGGATGTCCCTATCCTTCAGATGTGTTAAAAATCCAGGTTCAATGTCACTGGTGTCAGCACATTTAAAAACCTCCTCCCTGCTCAGCGGCCATACGTGCTAAGCATGGGTCAAATGTGTTGCCCTTCATGCGCGGATCCAGGCATTTTTTTCCAGGGGTCGACATTTTCCAGGGGAGGGGGTCCAACTTGTAAAGAATATAAAACCTAACCTTTTAAAATGAGAATCCACGCCTAGTTAACCAATATTGGTATATATTTTGCAAATCCCAGGGGGGGGGGGGTCCGGACCCCCCCCCNNGGGGGGGGGGGGTCCGGACCCCCTCATCCCCCCCCCCCTCTAGATCCGCGCTCGCCCTTCTCCGGCTTACGATGACCCCGCCATATAAGTGAAAGATTCTTGAGTTTGACGCTAAACAACAATGCCATCAATCCACAATAGTGAACGGTCTGTTAGGTTTACGAAAATCTTAATCTGATAACCGTCAAATTTGGATGACAACGCACATTGGTCGGAATCGTCAAGAACAAAGGACGGGTGGTGTTAATTGTTGAATTTGGCTAAGTTTAACTGGCAACAGAAATGATGACTGCACTAAACGCATAACTGAAAAAATCTAATGAATATTTAGGTCACCTTCCAATAAAATTCCTTAACACCAATAATTTAGAAGAGGCACTTCTAAGAACCTAGACCTATAACAGAAAGCCGTAATAACCTGCTGTGAAAAGGTGATAAAGAATAATTACTATGGCCGCAATATTAAATCGTCTTAAGTTTGGTGGTCAGCCAGGTCAGTATGCCTCTAGATTTTATTACCATCTACCCTACGGGTCACATTAACAATTCTTTTAGAATAATTTGATGACCTTGACCAGGGCATTATGCAAGCAACGACAATCAACGTCTATTTCAACAAACACTAAAATAATTGAATGATTTCCATTTGGATTTCTGTTTAAAATGAGATATCTTTGCAATAAACATTCTAAGTCATGGGTAAAGGGTTTTCTGACCTATAAGCACTCAAGTCTGCTTGTGTATTCATAGATTTGCTTTCGCCTGACAATGATCATTTTCAGTCACGCCTCATTAATTCGGACGTCAACAACCCTTATGCTTCATGTTTCTAGATTAACTTTGCTGACGATTTTTTTCCAAGTGATATCGTCAATTATCAGAAAAATATTTCAGTAATCCGACCAACTTGATCGGATTAACGAGGTTCCATTATATTATGTAATTGAATTGTGTCGAAGTATTCATTGTAGTTGATATAAATGTTTGAACCTCAAAATATGCATGCGTTTATGCGTGCACTGCATAACATGGGGTAACAGTAGCCTTATGTACACAAACCGCATGGTTTTAAGAGACCAGCGACCCTTTTCACAAAGAATCTTACGATAAAAATCACTTGTAGTCGTAAGGGTATGATATTTTAATATTATTTATTTGACAAATTATAAGTGTAAATAGATGAATATAGTCACAATCTGCTTTATATCATTCATTTAAATCAAATTTCATCATAATTGGTCAATTTTATCGTAAAATATACTAAGTATGATCAATTGGAAATTTACTAACCTACAATTAAGAGTGTTTTGATCGTGAGATTTTTAATGAAAAGACCCCCGGCCATTGATTCATAACATGACTTTGTTGCTTTTTTATTGAGAGCAAATATCCTCCAGATATTAAAAAATGAGGTCCCGTGTCACAGTAGACATCGGTACGTTAAAAATCACTCGCTGCCAATGGTCACATGTGCCGAGCATAGGTCAAATTCGTTGTGCTTCATAGGCACTGGTGACGTCTGTATTTAAGTGAAATATTTTATTGAAAATTAGATAGCAGTACAACCAACGAAACGAAATCAATGTGATCTATCAGATTTGCGCAGTTTCATTATATAGTACAAGGAATCCAATTGTTTCTATATATGAAAGTCTTTTCTCATGGTATTCATCTACTTGCACGCACATAATCAACACAGAAATATGACTTGTGGTCCTAAAATTAACTAAAAGACGCATGTGTCGAGGACCAAGTTTAGTGACCCCTATTATAGCCACATAAACACGCTCTCACACACAAAAATACTCAACAGCTACAATATTTGCGGTGGATACACTAATATTTTCAGTCATCAAAAACTTATTCATTCAAGATTTCGTAAATATTTTCACTGGTCTTTTAACTTTTTCCTTTTTTGATATTTTTACACAAATCTTAAATGTCAACACGGGTAAAACAATGCACGGGGATATCAGACAAAACATTCAGTGGAGATCATTATTTTGCAAAACACTACTTGAGTTTTAAAAGCAGTTGATAAAAGAGTGATATCTTCCTTTGCAAACGACTTTACCGTCAGCCGTGGTCAAATTGTGGTCGAGGCTGTGAGGTGGTTGTAGATGTGTTGTTTAACGTCGCCATTTAAGACAGTTTCACTCTTACTGAGACAACAGAGAGTGCTAATACAAAGCTTTAATGTTCTGTATATGCGCAACACTTAGAGTTGTTGAGCAATGAGGGGTCCTAAAATGTAAGGACAATCATTGTAACACATGACATGGGTTTTTACTACTGTAAATCCAATTTTATTCACGTTCATTTTATTTTTACCTAATTACGCGAGAGCACTTCTTCGCCAAAATAAAGTTCTCGCTAAATATACTGACCTGATATTAACATGCATAAATAACACAAACTTTTAACTTAAATGCATGCTCGCGAAAATATAGTATCGCGAATAATTGCATGACCATCGATTCGCTAAACTAAAATTCCGCAAAAATTTCTGGATTTACAATATCCCCTGCAAAATACAAGAAAAGCCAGTCGCCCAGTTAAGGCTCGAACTTACGACTCTCTAGTCTGAAGACTAGCCCACTGCGATGTGTCTCTCTCAGTAGTATCTAAGGTGCATCACGACATCACTGTAGAACTCTCTGCTCATGAAAAACAGAATTGGTGTATTAGAGTTCAGAACTAACACCTGTGGATCGCCACTTAGGAGGATCCGGAGGAACGGATAATGTGTGGAGTATTCGACGAGTGTGGCATCCAACAGGGGACGCTGACTCCTTCCGGACACCTGGTCCCATCCCGTTATGGATTTGCAATTGATTTCCACGTTATCATCCCGTACTTGTCATACCACACATATATTAGATTAATTGTCAAATGTCTTCATCAGTTTAACTCTTTTTAACTTCTATGTGTTGTGTGGGTTTTTTGTTTGCTGTATTGACGCCTTTTGTTTTTGGCTTGGTGTTATCTGTTGTTCGGATTTTGGATTTTGTATGCTCCCTTAGTATTTTCAGCTTTCTTTTTTAATAATCAAAATACAACTTGGAGTGAAAATTTTGTTAATGTTCTGACACTCGATATGTTATTTGAAAATAACAAAGCTTAGATCTTAACTACCAACCTCACTCTGTCAAAGTCCACAAACACATTCTGTATAATTTGTCCTCCAGCAAAGAATCCGGCAGCCACGCCTACTGCGGCTGCGGCGTACGTCAAACCTGAAAAATAGACGTTAAATAACCATTGCCAACAGAATACTTTATTGAGTGGTATCTAATTTACACGATGTAAAAAATAGAAGAAAGTAGGAAAACCTTACTATAAATCCTGCTTTATTCGCAAGAATGTTATTTTCGCTTAACTACACGAGCGCCCACTCGCGAAAAAAAAGTTCATGCTTAATCTACTAAATTAACGTTCACCATAGTATATAAACTATAAACTTTACAAGCAAACGCGCGAAGAAATAGTATCGCGAATAACTGCATACCTACAGCTTCGCCAAATTAAAGTTCCGCATAAATTTCTGGAATTCACAAGGAATACACATGTGGGGTTTTAAAAAAAAACTTTACATTATGATCAAGGTTAATATGGACAGACGTGTCCAAATCTTGAGTTAAGAACATTCGATTACAGTCATGCACGGATCTAGAGAGGAGGGGGCCGAGAGGGTCCGGATCCCCCCAAGGAATTTGCAAAATATAAACCAATATTGGTTAGATATGCTTAAATTCTCATTTTCACGTGTTAGGTTTTTCCATTTTACAAGTTGGCCCCCCTGGAAAATATCAACCTCCCCCCCTTGAAAAAAAATCGTGGATCCGCGCAAAACAGTGGAGGGACAGAACAAGAATAGTAAAGTGAAGAAGTGAATTGTTTGTACATACCAATATACACCGCTGCTAAAGAGTGGTCTTCATTTTCGTCAATATATACCGTCCCGAGAGTGAACATGGGGGTAAAGCCGAATCCATGTACCATCTGGGCTAGGACGAATACAGGCAGATATTTTTCTCCCTCCGATTCACAGGTCTCCGAGGGTGGGGATCCAGCGCCGCTGGTACCATTGCAGGCCCCAGTAGCCGTGAGGGCTGGACTGGAATCTGAAATGATACATCATCGATGAATGTGTAGTGAAGATGCAGTGTGTGGCGTTCGAAGCGCAGTGTAATTTTGATTCATGTCCATTTCTTGACTTCAGACATGTTTATGATATTTTGAATTTCCTTTTTGAATATTTCATTATGATATTGACCGAATAAAATATACCTTGAAAGAAGCTGACTTGGGACATTTTAAATATTCGTAGATATAAAATTTTGACCAACAGAATGGTTGAAGGATACGAAAAAAAAGTGTCGTGCAAGAATGTAGCAAATAGCTCTATCTTATTACATGTATTTATGAAGTGTCACGTGGCCATGTAATTTTTTTACCAGCTGTGCGTCAATGGCATAACCATAACAACAAGTCAAATAAGACAAATATTTTTCATTTTCCTTAAATATTACTTGTTTCAAATTCGGCCTTTGGCCTATTATATACAGATTTTATAATAATGTCAGTCCATGTCTAGTTAATTTAGGCGAAATGGGTAATATTTCGAGAAATACAACAGGTACCTGAGAGGTATTTGTGTTAAAAGAAACATTTTAAATACCTGGGAAAATGTATTTCTCTGCAAGATGTGGGACTATAAACAAAAATGAACCAATCCCCATGGTTATCGACCCTGCTGCCACCCATCTTGGTTTGTGGTACCTGGCTCCCAGAAAGCTGACGAATAAGACCACACACAGGGCTCCTATATCCTGAGAGCTAGGAATCAGCGCAGACTTTGTTGACGATAACTGAAACTGTTTCTCAATAGATGGAAGAGCCGCGTTTGCTATTCCATTTACCGCAAATCCCTCTATCAGACAAAGGACGAATGCCCAAACGACAAAGAGCCACATTCTGTTCATCCATTGCAGACAACTACGAAAGATGTGTGAAAATAACATTTTCTTTTTTCGTGCGTTGAAAATTAATTTATGTTAATACTGTACAGAAAGCAAAATCCTGGTCTATTCAGAGACAAAAACCCATTTTACGTATTATGAGGCAAGTACATGTACATAGAAATATAATGTTGTACCAATGTAAAAGGCTACCTTTATACCAAATGAATTACATAGTATCAAAATGCAATTGTCCTTTTTTCTTTTTATATACAAATAGATTTTTTATACTCGACTATTCTATATGGCTACAATTTTTTTCCTGCGCAATGGAAAGATATTTCGAATTCTAAAATTTACCAAAATTACGTGCTCAAAATATTTGTCAGTTGAAAATTCAATAAAAATATCTCAGTATTTAACAAAGTATTTGCAGGGTAATTATATGTATAATATATATATACATGTATATAAGTATATATAAATAAATAAGTCACAGATACCAAATTATCAATCGTCAGCAAAATCATGAGGCAATAGACAAATTTAGTGAATATTGGACAAACACGGACCTCTGAAATCCCAGAGGTGGGATCAGGTGCCATGGAGGAGTAAGCCCTGCTGACGCTAACCAGCCACTCATCAAAGTCGGTAGCGACGATTTCAACAGCGACAATAGAACTGATGAGATAGTTATTTACGATATGAGCTGATGTAGAAAACAGTTAACAATACCTTGGTTTGAAAGGGCCCCAACCAAATCTGTGATCATCTCCATCCTCGGTTTTCTTTGTCTTACCCTGTACATATTTCAAATAAAGTACAAGTTTGTTTTTGCTTCATTAAGTGTATATCATAATGAAAGGTTAAGTACAATTATATCAGTACATTTACTAACAGTTAAAGATGTCAAATAATATGTATTTTCAGGAAATATCAAATTTGCTAAAAATGATCAAAAGAAAATGTATATATTGTGAATACGTTAGACTTATGACATCCTGGTTATATAATCATATGATACAAATGAATTACAGAATCGAACCAACTTGTATACCGGTATGTTACATTACATTTCATAGCATGAAAAAAACTTAATAAATACATCTAGAATGTTCATCGTAAATCGACTAAAACTGCTTTAAATTCACTTGTAGTTACAGTTTATCAGTACACTCAGATAACAAAATAACTGAGATTAAAATAGTCTGTTCATAATCCTAACATATAATTATTATATATTATATAATTAATATGGCATTCTAGATCAATATTAAACACCTTATCACCGGGTTCCTTCACTACCACATGCACATCGTCGTGACTAGCATCATAAGCAGAATTGACATTTTTCTCCTTTGTGCCTTTTCCGTCTCCATCTTTTTGAAAACCTGGATTGTCAACCCCGTTACTCTGCAATTAAAAATAAACTTTATTTTTTTTTTATCAGATCGTCAAGTACTTATACATACATGCAAACACACACACACACACACACACACACACACACACACACACACACATACATACATACATACATACATACATACATACGTACGTACGTACGTACGTACATACATACATACATACATACACTGAGCATTCGCACACAAATCAGAGACATGAACAAGAAGTTTAAGAAATTTATAGTCAAGTGTCCTTCACTGTATTTAATGGCCGATTTTTATCTCAAAATATCTCATTGTCAGAATCCAATAGGCTATGGCCAAACAAGATAAAGCACTGACAAAGAAACTACTGAAACACTTTAACAGCAAACTTCACACATTTAACAATGCTAAATTTGATTTTGTCCCTGTAATTTACATATTTCACTTTCGGCTGCGTGAGAATTCAATCGACTTTTTTTCTTTTAAGTTTACCAAGTTCATGACCACTCTAACATGGACGTTAGGAATGTGAAGAGCCTGACCTTACATAAATACGTGCAGAATTATGTCTATATGTCTAGACAGTACTCTAAATGGTTCCCCTGCATTACAGGTGCACCGGTTTTAAAAAAAAATAATGATATCATTTCGTCCAATACAAATCCGCATTTCAGTATATGTAAACATCTCTTTTTCAATTTTGTTCTTTTCGGGCATCTTGGCCCTTTTGAATCTGAATAAATTGTAACAATTAGTTGTATAAAACCAAATCTTCAAATAAAATTTAGAATGTAATTATATTGCCAAAGTCTTTGTTAAGTAAAAAACAAACAACCCCCCCCCCCCCCAAAAAAAAACAGGATCAGGGGCCAATCTTTAAACAAGGATCAGCTACACTCAAACAATAGATGGATAATTGGCTCCTGGTGCCATCCCGTTTAGTATTCGTTGTTGTTCATCATGCCATAATTCACAACTTCGTTTTTTATAAAGCACTTGACGAGGGCCATATATATTCGCCGAACATTAGGTCAAGTAATGTGGAGTATCTCTAAAATCAAAACCGTCTTAAGTTACTACATGTACAGAACTCGTATACTGGGGTACCCCACAAACAAACTGTTGTTCACAATTATTTACTAGTACATTTAGCTCTTTATACATGTAGTATCAAAGAATAGTAAGGATAGATCATTAAAGACGAATTTTGGACCTTGATTGTTTACCGTTGATATATAGACTCAGACTTCACACAAACACTTTGAGTATTAATACAGGAGTAGATTCACCGAAGGATCAACAAATCGCGTGGATGCAAACATTTGCTTTTCAGTAGCATATAACATTCTGAGTATGTTTGACAAAGTTTGATATTTAAAAAAAAACCAACAAAGTGTCAAGATGATGTAACGTTGTTGATGTGTGTTGTGCTAGTATACTGTGCAAATTATGCTTATCCTAACATTACGACATCGGAGTCATTCTCTAGAAGAAATCTGCCTTTGTTCATGTTGTTTAACGTCCCTCTTTAGAATGGCTCAACTAACTGGGGGTGTCAATGATAAAAAGTAAAGGAAGAGATCATGCCATACCATAAAGTGCAATTTTAGCAAAATGTTAAAGATGTTGTCAATTAGCTTAAAATATTGGTTTTTTATCGTTTTGGTCAGTGCATTGCTCAAATAATATCACTAATCACTTTGTAGCAATCTTGGGGGAAGTCATCCCTGTGACAATATATTGATAAATACCTCTTTCCTGCCTACTAAGGTTGATTATGGCTTTGCTCCATAAAATTTCATTTGACTCAAAAAAAATGTTTCAACAGTTTGAATTTTGGTGTGAATGCTGAAAGTACTTCAAATGTGATTGGCTCTCACCGCCACCGACTGATTTTGGCAGCAAGGGTTATTTACGCTGCTAACATCTACAGTGACAAACGACCTAGATCGCTGTCCAGTAGTCATAAACACTTAGTAGGACTATAGCTCAATCTCAGGTGAAACTTCCTGTTGGAATCCTGCTGTAAAGGAGTTCAACTCTAAAGCATTGACAGAAGAAAGAATGAAAAATCACTCAAATTACAATGTCCTTCTCAAATCACTCCTTGGTCGTTGTGTTTAATTTAAACATATTTTATTTCAATGAAAGAAATGGGATTGGGCAAAAGTTACTAAAACTTACATAAGCCCTCACCCTAACATAAGGATACAAACAGGACGGCAAAAGACCATTATATATTACGTAATGATACAATTTTGTTTTCAGAGAGAGAGAGAGAGAGAGAGAGAGAGAG
>JACSZP010015893.1:2072-12766 GCA_016161895.1 Pinna nobilis | reverse complement strand
TTTTTTTACTCTCAGATTAACCGGGTTTTTGAAATAACAAGTGTGAAATGGTAATTTACAATGTAGCTGCAAGAGAAATCAAAATCATTTCAAAATAATCTGGGTTTTAATGTACCAGGGTCCATTATAAGTGGGATAACTCCACAGTACTAGCGGGTCTAGTTCAGATACTGATCACAGATCATGATATTAGTACTGAAAGCTTGAATAATCTCTTATCGCCTTTGTATGCAGGGTACCTGTCCCCCTTACCCCAAATCCCTAGCTGTGTTTAGACAAAAAAGATTTTATATACAGCCATTAAAAAAAGGAAAAGAAAAGAAAAAGAAAAACGACTCTCCCTTGCAGACTTTTAACAAAGCGAGTGGTAATTTCCACTATGAGAGATCAAAAGTATCTGATGTAACAGACCTAGCTCCCATTTCTGTTATTTTCGATGGACCTGCTACAGATGACCGTTGTAGAAGTTATGTTACGGGTTGCATAGTGTTTATAAGTTGCTGATATGGGAGCTAGGATCTGACTTGAGGCATGATCGGCGACACGTCTGATAGTGTACATCTTTTTTGTTGTTGTAAGACTTATACTTGTCAAGAGCTTAAAGGTTTTCACTCGTGTGGATCAACTTTACACGGGTTATCAAACTGGCTTGAGACCTTAGCGGATAGGGTGGCATTTAAATTGAGTTTACAATGATAAATTATATTTAAATTCAAATTCAACCTGTTTATCTCATAACTGTGCTAAAATGAAATATCTTTAAAAAGACTTGATGAATGAATGGCACACTTATTAGTGTTATGTCAATGCATAATTTGTCCACTTTCAGTATCATTGACGTTGTCATGCGCGGATCTAGGGGGGTCAAAGCGGTCCGGACCCCTCCCCCTGGAATAGGCAAAATATATAACATCATTGGTCAATTATACTAAGATTCTCTTTTTAACAGGGTTGGGGTTTTCCTTACTACGAGTTGGAACCCCCCGCGAAAAAGTTGGAAACACTGACACCCCACACCCACACCTGCCCCCAAAAAAGTCCTGGATCCGCGCATGGTTGTTGTTGTTAATCTTTTCTTATTTGGAAACGTCACTGAATGGGGGTTATGAACTTTCAATTTTTGTCTTCGCTCGGCACCCAGTGTAACGTAAGACCGTTAAGGCAATAAGGAATTTTCTGCATGCCGAAATTAAAGTTGCAACGATCCATCGCGGTTCGCCGAAAATCGTTATTCCTACCTCCGATTGGAATCGCGAGTCACAGTCAGAAATCGATTCGGGTCAAATTGCCTGTTATGTTATCATTTTACTATTGTAGTCTACTTTGAATAGGCCTACTTTCATATGTGTTACAAACACCCAGTGTCATTCACTTTTTTGTTCATTGCAATTTTCGCCTGAATAATTAAATCTGAGGCTAATTAATATATCATGTTATTAACAAATGCAAGGCAAAGTTAAATATTCATGCAAATTTTTTTTTAAATAACTCGAAATAAAAATCGAATCGAGACATTTTAAAACATCGGTCAGATCGAAAAGTTTCTGACTCGTTGCAGCTCTGGTCAAAGTGTTCTGCGACACAGATCAACGGTTTTTACCGTTTCTTCCGAAAGGAAATTCGTCCACATCTAGTGTCTTATCAGAAAAACTGAAAACCAGCCAGCCCGTAAAGCGGTCTCGAACCCACAACCTCACGATCAGAAGTCGCCAAACACGCTTACTCATGGAGCCATGACCGCTTTGAAATAAGGTTAAACCAAACGTTTTCTTCAACCAATTGTTTAGCAACAAAACTTTTCGTCTAGATGTCTTTTCAATATCTAATTTCATTACAGTGATAACTGGGTCATGGAGGCGAGCACCATACTATGTAGGCCTACATCAGCACCCTACCATGTAGGCCTACATCAGTGTTGTAATATATTGGGGAGTTTTATTTAGAGACATTCAACGAAAACAGTACCTTCATTATTTACTTAGATACCCTATAAAACTGCATGTGGAATTGTCTTGTAAAGAACCATATACAAGAATTAGGACGAAGGTTATCAAGTGAGAAGAACATCGGCCTATTCCGGGTCGGGTTAGGGAACCTGCATACATCCACATGACGTCAAGACATGTTACGTCACAAAATTTTGCATTGATTTCCGCATGACGTATGGCTGATGTAAACAAAATTTCTGTTTCATCCGAAATCGTTTTATCGTCTGATAGAATCTACACCAGGAAATACGTTTTGAACTAAACTCAAGAGGTTTGTTTCGATTGAATTTGCCATTTCCGTCATGTCATATTTAAATCAAAGAGTGAAAAACGAACCACGTGTTCGTCTTAGGATGGATCCAAAGGAGCGGTTCCCTGAAAAACTTTACGACGTTGCAAACGATGGATTCTTGGTAACTTGGAATGGCTGTGGTTCTGCTGTGTTGGTCAACGAGCAGGAATTTGAGGAGAAGGTGATGTCGAGTTATCCTGGATTCGTACAAATCCCAACATTCTTAAATTTTCGGAGACTTTTCCGTGAGTATGGTTTTAATTGGGAAGTTCTTGACTGTGATAACGGACAAACGATAATGTTTTCACATGAATGTTTTGTGTATGGACATCGGGATCTGTTATGTGAGATTCAAACCAGGCGGAAATCATTCAACAAACCAGTTAAAATCATGTCAGAATTCCAAAAGCAGGTAGCGGACCTTTGTGCTCTCGATGACGACTCGAATGGGGAAGGAAAGCAATACAAAACACGAACAAGAACCGGATCTGCAAAGCGTCTGAATTATGCACTTTTTGAAAATAAATCCAGTAATTCTAGATGTTGTGCCGACGAGGGGAGTTCCCAATGTGAGACTCTATCTGATGTAATGGTTAACGACACATTCTCAGACGAGAATGAGATTACCTCGAGTAAAAGAGACTTCGACTTACGTGCTAGAGACATCATGAACTCCTTTATCAGAAACGAATTTTCATTTGAGGAATTTTGTGTATGGGCGACACAGAACCAACGACATTTGATGCTTGTAGATGACTGTGCTGATGAAAGTCAATATGATTCACATACAGGATATGATGGATATATGTCGGATACTAAAATACCCTGTGGGAACTGTTCCTGTTGTCATGCCTTTAGTTACCAAAACAAAAGTCCTGAATATGAAGTGAAAGTCAACCCTGAATATTATCCCGAATTTAGTGAAAACTGTGATATAAAACAACCAGTTTATGAGTATATATTCTAAAAATTGTAATATTTCAAATTGTTTTAATTCAATTCGATGTGTTTTCCTTATTTGAAATCAAATAGAAAAACTAAAGAAATATATTATCATAAATTTTGCTTTGTATTTATGTTGTCTATTACAACCATTTTTCATCTCACATTTTCCCCTAATTTGTACTACTAGATATATCTATTTCATTTCTTTTCTTTTTTTTCCCTCAAGGAAAGATATGTTTGAATTTTGAAGCACTTTGATAACTGCAAAACTTCTGTAATTTTATTTCTTTGAAATGAAATCAAAATTACATTTACTTAACATTGACTTCGATTTCAAAATGTTTGTAAATAACATTTGTATAGCATTTATAAATCCAAAAGCTAGGATCATTTTCACTAACAACCATACGATTAGAATCACTCTTTAGTACTACATTAGCACATGATGTAGTAGTAAGAGTTTGAGTTTGAATCAGATGTGAAATATTTTAGTTTAACATTTATTATTGTGGTTTCAAAAATGCATGAATATCATATTTAGCCTTTATCTGAGTGAGAATTCTGATTCAAATTCAAGTTTCTTCTTGAGTGATCCTTTTTTCATGAAATTCTTAGGAGATACAAGATGGGTACATTAGATACTGATTACTTCATATTACTAGGGTCATCGTGGCTCATTGGTTGGCGTATCTGTCTTCCGATCATGAGGCCTTGGGTTCGAATCTGCGCTTTGCTGCAGTTGACTGCCTCTGCCCTTCGGATGAGACCGTAAAAAAAAAACGAGGTCCCTTTTCACAAAAGGTGGTGGCACGTTAAAGAACATCCCTGCTCAATGATAATAAGTACGTAGCATAAAACGAGATAGTCGCACTTCTCTGCATTTTATGATGTCTCCATATAAGTGAAAAATTCTTGATAACGACGTTTAATATCAATAAATCCAACCAACTTTATAACACTACGATTAACTTTTGTAAATGACAGTGAATCTTCAGAGTGAATTAGATTTCCTTAGTAATATGCACAATGTATCATCAGAAAATTTCTTTAAAATTTGTACATAATACTGATGCTCCCGCAAACGTTAAACTACAATACAACCGAAGAAATCATATCTTTTCATAAAAAAAACACATGTACAAGTATAGTACGTTCATGTACTAGTATTTGAAGCATGTTTTTAGATATTCAAAAGGCATCGAAAATCAATATGTGTAACGAAATAATTCCGTCTAGACATACAATGTACTTATCATTTATATTTAAATGCATTGGATCAGAAATGAACAATGTATTTGTAGCACCAAACTAAACAGAATTCGAATTCATAACACTATATTTCAATGCCACAATGTATGAAATATAGTATACTTATTACAGGCCAAACGTCACGGAAAACTTAACCCCGGTTGCTTTTGATGAAATACAGTTGAACTTCGCTATAAAGACTACCGAAGCGACTGGCTAAAATTGGTCTGATTAGTGAGGTGGTCTCCTAATAAGTGAGGTTGATATATAGGCTTGAAGAGTGACAGACAGACTGTATTTTAACGGTATTTAGTTGTCTGATTAATGAAGTGGTCTTAAAGTGTGGTTCCACTGTATTAGCAGAATACTATTGTGATCTAACTTTACTCTAAAATCTTTTTTTTTCGTTCAGCACGTTGAGTTTTAGTATATCGCCTGTAATTTTTCTCCGATTTTAAACTGATAAAAGGCAAAACCTATCCCATTTCTACATTTGACATATTTTTTTAAACTAAAAGGCAAAGTCAAAGTAACATCCAAAATCTTTTAAAATCTAAAAGTTCTAAAGTTCACTTATCTTATGAAATTTAAATTCTTATCAATGCATATTGCAACTGTTTCTGACAAAGATCCGGGCCCTTTACCGTTTTAAACTATCAAATTTCTGGTGGTACTTATACACTATGCACGACTAATAGAGTAATTTTAACTCGCTACAGCGAATATGATTTTTTTAAGACATGAAAAATGTACATTTAATGAAATTATTGAAAACTTTTAAATATCGGTTTTACCAGTTTACAGAAAAAGTGTTTCACCTGAAGAACTAAATCTATACCACGCGGCACTGCGGTTGCCTGTCGACGCCCTTCGGATGAGATAGTATTCAGTTGTTTCATTGGTACTAGGGAAATAATCAAATCAATGACCCGAAGTTGCAATTTAGGATTAGTTTTCTAGATCTACCCTGCTACCGAAATTCAACAGTTTGACTGTCCCAGTACCAATGAACAACAACAACAAATAAAATATTTATTACATGATTTTCTTTTGAAGGGATTTCCTAAATTCTTTATCAGAAATGTCCTCACTGAATTCTGAGTCCCGCAGCTGACAGGATACCTTTTGCAAAAGATTGTCGCGCATGTAATAGTACTATGAAATAATTGACTGTTGTCCTGTGAAGTGCCTCTACGGTATTTCAGTATCATAATTAATAAATAGTCAAAAGCACTTCATCTCTACTTGAATAGAGAATCGTTGGTAATAAAAGCTGATGTTCCATACCATATTTGGTGCCGTCATGTTGAAGAACTCTCTTTGCTCAATGACGTTAAGCGCCGAGTATAGGTCAAATTTTCGCACTTCATTGGTTTTGATGACGTCACCATTTTGAAAGTGAAAGATTCTTAAACCAAATCTATAACGAACCTGTAACTGTTTCCTGTAATGTCTGGAGAGGAATAGACCGCTCCTCAACTAGTTAATACGTACAATTCTAGACGACAATACAAATACAAACTAACCCGCCTTAGCGATCCTCTGAATTAAAGGGCTACCTGTCTTATGAGACCTAAATTTATGGGTCCTAAGGTGGGTCTTTCCTAGTTTCTATCACCTGAATTAAGAGACCACCTTTCGTATGTGACCCTTTTCGCCCCTTCCCTTGAACAGTTTCTTAACATGGGTTATACTGTAGTTTTATTTGTATATCTTTGATGGTACCATGGCATGGCGGTGTTATAGAGTATTGCGCGGACACAGTCATGTCTGGAGTCATCGATGTCAGTACACTTGTGCAAAAAAAAAAAAAAAAAAAAGAAAAAAAAAAACCAAAAGGCGATGATAGAGGATATACATACCACATATTTATAAATGCATGTTCGAGTATTAGTAAGGTTTGAACTGGTTATACAATTTGATCACCGATTACGATGCAACTATCGGCATAAAATGAGGCGAATGCATTGCTATATAATTATTGTCAAATTATTTATTCAACGAAATTCGTTAACGGAAGAAATACACATTGCTCATTTTGTATCATCCAGAGACTTAAAACAGTACAAGTGGTACACGAGTCTAAATTACTTGGGGTAATCTAAATCACATTCTGTCTCACCCAACTGCTCTATTATCAGCCCATGGGATACATGGGCAAAAACTACATGGTGAAATCTGCATCACATTTTCTATCCCATGGAGACTGTAATGTAAGTCCAAGGGGCACATGATGCACCAGTGATCAAGGTTAATCCATTATCAGGGGCAAATTTAACCAAGGTTCAAATATTACCGAGGCTAACAGAAATAATGTAACCTAACCTAGCTAGGAGTTTGGTGAAATTTTCCAAATTTACTCATTGAAATTATCTGACAAAAGGTTCATTTTCACCTTTACAATCTAATTGTGCAGCAAAATAATTCAACTGTGAGTTTTATTTATATACTTGGTTAAATTTAACCTAAGGTTAAATATCACCAGTAGATGAACAAATGGACCCAGTTCTGTAGTAGCAGAAAGGATTCTCTGATTTACTTTGCTCTCATGAATACCACTGGATGGGGTCACTTGAAGACAAAGGCACAATAAGAATTTAAAGGGAAAGCCAAAAAACATGCATGGTCCTCCTGAAAATATTTGTCCCTAATTATCTTTTATACTTAACAATTTAGAACTACAATACTCACAAGTAAAACTAAACCAGCAACTATTGGAATAGACACGAAGTCCTCTGCTCGATTTGAACCACACCAATTCTATTGCCTTAGTGATATCTTTCTTTACTATTTTGTTACAAATACGTTTTCAAGCTTCTATGTGGCGCGACATATTATTTGAGAATATACATGATACCAATAAATGTATATACATTGCATGTACATTCAAAAATAACTAGACCACCAACCATTTTGGCAGAAAATGTCCAAAACAAAGCTGAATGATCAGACACCAAAGATTAAGGGGAAATTTGGATGGTCGAGTAAGATATAGAGTAAGCCTAACTGCAGTTCTGTATGCTTGTTAGATGTTACCTGAACAGTGTTTGATGTATTTTTATTATTTTTTTCAATACCTTTTTTACCCTCAGCATATTTAGAATCAAAAGTGTTGAGGAGCCTTATCTCACAGTAATACAAATAGTTTTCACGATACGGTATAATATTGTGCATTGATAATAGCTATCAATGATACTATAGTGCCAGGAGAGGTATATACATGTATCAACGTTGTAGAGGTCAAGATAAAAATTTGAAACGATTTTGGGAAATAAAGAAAAAAGAGGGTGCAAGGACGAAGAGTGGTTAAGGGGGTACGATAGATTGTGGTCAGAATTAAGTGCTACTCAATGAAAATTACTAATTACAAAAATATCAAATTCACAAATAAAAAAAATATAAAAAATGTATCTTAATAATTGAATAACCCACAGTATTCAGTCAAGTATAGAGATATAGGAATTAATATACCGATTAAAACAGGAAATTTCTCAATATTTGGGTAATGTGTAGACATATTGTGAATTTCTATTCATTTACAGCAAAACTGGGGACAACCCAAAATATAGACGTGCCAAGTATTATATTGTGTTTAGATTGTATCCTCGAGCTGAGATGTCGATATATTTGCAATTCATTTATACTTTGAATTATTAAATAAGTTGATTTTTATGAGAGTAAACGTTTAATATTTATCTTATCTTCCAATTTTTTATTTTGGATATTTCTAAAAGAAATTCACGTAGGTTCACACATGAACGTAAAAAAATATAACGGAGAGCATTTATAAATATTGTGTCGATTATATATTACCACATTTTGATAATTTTCAAGTCAAGTTGATTATGTGAAAAAAAAATTATCTGCGGAAGACAGGTGATCTTTCCAGGTACATTTGTATCCGGGTTCTCTCCTCCACCAATAGGAGGCCTCCGTGGCCGAGTGGTTAGCGTGTTCGATTTCGAATCGAAGGGTTCGGGGTTCGATTCCCGCAGTGTCACTCCGCGGTTGGCCGTCCCTGTCTTTCGGATGAGACAGTAAAAAACGAGGTCCCGTGTCACAGTAGGTGTTGGCACGTTAAAGAACCCTCCCTGCTCTATGGCCAGCAGCGCCGAGCACAGGCAAAATTTGTCGCACTTCACCGGCACACGGTGACGTCTCCATATGAGTGAAATATTCTTGAGTGGGACGTTAAACAACAATAACACTATGTGAAAAAAAAGTTTATCTGCGGAAGACAGGTGGTCTTTCCAGGTACATGTATATCCGGGTTCTCTCCTCCACCAATAAAACTGGTCACCACCATATGCCTGACAGTATCGAGTGTGACATAGGCCTAAAACAAAACAGACAAACAAAAATTCAAAATGCTAATGTACTATACTACCATAGTTTTATATTACAATGGCCACTAAATTATTACTCCACACCTGTGGCCTTGTGTGGGTATTCTTACGATAGAGAGATGTTCCGTTTAAGAGGGATTTACTGATCTTCAAACGTATCATTGACGACAGACAGGGATGATCAGGGCAGTAATCCATAGTAGAGTTATTACATATTATAAATCTTATCGAAATAGGTGTCCCTTCAAAACACCTTAGTTTATTTTCATTTTAATCCCTTCAGGGATCGCGAGGAATTAGAATGAAAGACTGAACATAATAATATCTACTCCCTGTGAAAAGCGGGCTACTCAGACTCAATCTGAGTGTATGTATAGGGTGTTCAAAAAAGGACAGCATGGATAATATCAGTGTAAACCGAAGAAATCCTTGTGAAAATAATTCACTTTTGTCATCCTTAAGTAATTAACTCCTGACATATCTAAGTCATTGATAATGTCGAGACATTGTGAGTCTATGATTTCTGTAGACCCCATCAGACAATGAAAATATCGATTGCACTAAGTCCCGTAGTAGACAGACACGAGTGCTGACTAAGCTGCCAGTCTGGGGGAAAGTTGGCAGCAAATAAAACTCTCTTTAAAAAAAGCACTATCAACTTTTACTGATATAACGTTTTGTAAATATCAACGACTAGATTGGTAGACTGGTCTTATCTGACAATGATCTAGAGATATCCTGTAAATACGTTTTCTGTGTATGATTATGATGTTGTGTTCATATTCTATTGTTTCTCGAAAATGAATTAATTATTTGTAAAGTACCACATTATTTAACCGTATATGAAAACATTGTAAGACACAATTTATCACATATAGATAATTATTTGCTGTGAATCATAATTAAATTAGAAAAAATTTCCAAAAAAATGTAGAAAAAATGAGGACGTTTCTGTTAGTCTCTCCGTCTTCAGTAGATAATTAAGATATGATGTAATTCGTAATGGTGTCTTCTCAATGAATCCATGGCCTTACCAATATATTTATTTTCCTTCTCTTATGTCATTATATAAGTTTGTATGAAAGAGCAAATATTATAGTAAACAATGACACCATGATCTCTGGATTCTACATTTTGTTTACTTTCTGCTGCTTGATTGGAACAGCTGTCAATCAATGATGGACAGATATGATTTTGCAGAAAGTGTAAACGCAAAAATCAAAGAAGGTCAAGGCAGAACTGCCGTGACCACAGCTAGAAAATCATATCGTGTAAACTGGGCTTTACTCTACGTCATCCTCCCGATGAAATAACGTTAGTGCGGGATAGTGTCTTCTAGCGTTATTCAATCACTAATAGAAACAACTGTCCCGCACAAACGTTATCGGGATCACGTGGTACATGAATGTAGGTCATTTATTTATCTATTTTTTCTTATTTTTGCTTATTTGTAATTAACTTTTAAAATTCAGCATAAGGCAACTGATGCTTTTTATTAGTACAGGTGATTCCGTTGAAAGAACAGATACATGTACATTGTCAGTGCGTCTCTATCCCGTCCAACGTCTAGGCTCTGTTGTTCCTCGTCAAAAAATCAATAACCAATTCAAGATAACACTATCCATACCTCCTTCTTACTGTATTTATAATATGTACATGTATGCCACAAGATGTCTCTTGTAACACATTTGTATGCTCCAGAAGAAAAAGAAAATGATCTAGATTACACTTCTACCTATCAATTCGATATTTGTTCTTTGTTAAACAAATTGAATATACAGTGGAATTTTGAAGACTCGAACTCCGATTACTCGAATAAACACAATTAAAAGCTTAAAATACCTGTGAAATATCTATCTTTTGACATGCGAATTT
>JACSZP010015872.1:13011-23951 GCA_016161895.1 Pinna nobilis | reverse complement strand
TATATATAATAAACTTTATATATATGATATATTTAAGTTAAGTATACATACATTTCTGCTTAATATTCGTTATACTATATATTGTCAGCAAAAAGGGGTATATATTTTTTACTGACACTACAAATCATTCACCGAAAAAAATGGAGATAGGAATTCAGTCGTCCTGAATGAATAGAATTTGTCAGTTGAATATCGGCGTGTAGATATATCCGTCAGTTTCGTATTTTATCATAGAATCGTTCATATTTAGTGTCAGTGTCTACCAGATAGAGTTACCTGTTACAATTAAATTACACAATTGTGTTTGTATGCGTATAAATGTCAGTGTTAAATACTTCTATGATTCATAATATACGAAGACCTTGGGAATCTATTTTTTTTTTTACGATTTTACATTTTATTTTTGGTTACACAATTACGAGATAGGTATTAAGCTAGTTAAATATTTCTTGTATATATGCGTGTATTTAACAATATACTACATGTTGTACTACAATTTGTAAAACCAGGTAAGGCAAGCCAAAGATAGACCCTCTCATTACCATAAATATTTACGTTTGCAATATATCTAAAGGACATTGAGCGTAAACTTTATTTTCGAAGCTATACCCCTCGAAAATATCGTTCGGTGATCCATAAATTAAAACAAAATGTCATATGAAAATAATAGTGTAACACCTTTCTTTTAAAAGTTACAAAAGGAAATAAAAGAAATCTTACTCCCTTTCTGTCTATTTCTCACAGCGTACCAACGAGTTTTAAAAGAAATCTTCAAAAAAGAAGACTATGCTAGCGATAAGGTTAAAATGTACTCTCGTCATCCATGTGTTCGATGGGTTTTATAGATAAAAGCACTCGGGTTTATTTTAAGTGTTGAGTTAACCTTATACATATAAGGACAGAACCACGACACAATAGGAGAATAACTTAATGCAACAATGACGAACCTTCTGATTTGTAAAACTGAAAAAAAAAATATCTAGGTGAAATGTATACATGAGAAAAAAATGTATCGTTGACATGTATAGTATTTTAGCCGTCTTTCATTTCAACACGTAAAGAAATTATGTAAGAAAATACCTATTTAATCTGACATTTCACTCGTTTTTTGTACCACACCGCAGACGTGTCATTTACTGAGTTTGTATATAAACCTATGTTGAGAGTAACACGAAAGTGCTAGTAATGACATTTATGTAACATTTAGGTATATATATTGCATATATATACCTTTTTTATTTCTGGTAGAGGACGTATTCTATTACTACGGAACGCGTGGTCAGTTATGTAGAAATGAATACAATATAGATATGGTAGATATATATAGACACGTCAGTGTGGGGGCATGTGTCACAATTTCCGGACCTTATCAATCATTGCAAAAAAATTGAGGCAATAGTGGAAAATGTTTAGAACTCGTTGTCTATTGGAAAAGAAATTTGAAAAACAACCTTCAGAAAATTTCATAATAAAAATTCAAATTCAAAGTACTTTATGTTCTTTTTCTCTCGCAAGGTTCTGGCACATAGACGGACCAATGTTCCCTGGGTATCGCCGATGGTCCTTGATGTTTTACCTTTTATGGTAATCATATATTTATTGTTCATATGTATTCAGAGTTGTAAATTTAATTTGACAAAGAGGATACGTTTTGAAATAACACGCGCAGAAAAAAAAAAGAGAATTGGTATCTGAAATTCAGCACTGATAGGTGATAAACATTTGAAATGAAGGAAACAAAAATGTGGGTAATACCGTTGAAGTTGGATTTGAAAAAAAAGTTTTTTCCCATGTTCATTCAAAAGCGATATTAAGTACAAGAAAAAAACAAAATGAAATCTTGGTGCGAAATCTAGTATTTGGTTTTTTATGTCTATTGTGATTTTCCACAAAAACTCATATATCTTACTTCATTTTACATTCAGTATTTCACCAGTCGCCTCACAAGCATTTACACGTTATTGAGAACTGTTAATTTGTATTTGATAATATATAATATTTGTGATTTTTTTTACATATATTTACAGGGCATTGTCATCGGTAGTTGCCCTTCGTGCTAATTTTATATGCAATAGAATTCAAGGACTTGCACCAAAACAGAGAGCTATATGCCGGAAACGTCCGAATGCCATAGTGACCATTGGTGAAGGAGTTCAAAAGGGAATGAATGAGTGTCAGTACCAATTCCGGAAAAATCGCTGGAACTGTTCTAGTATCGGTGCAGAAAATACGATGTTTGGAAATATCCATAAAGTCGGTAAGTCTACAGTGAAAGTTTGGAATACTTAAATTTTCTAGTAAAAGCTATGCATGGAGTATCATGAACTGGTGTTTTGTTATATACATAGGGAAATTCAACGTGCAAAAAGAAATTCATGTTTGCAGAAATATTCATCAAATTATCTCAACTCATAAAGACAGTAACTAAACAACTTTGAATTCGTTCATGAATGTGCAAGAGGGTTGATAAGAATCGCCCATGATAATGTTGATGTTGTGAATACATTGTATATACCAAATACACTAAACATATACAATGTATACATATTTTTTGTAAAATGACCAATTATGTCCTTACGTTCCTGGAAAAGCATTTATAGTTTTCTTTGCCGAATAAGTCAATAAGTATCTGCCGTCACAAACAGAAGTTTTAGTGGGTATTTTTTTTTTAAAACAAAAATAATTCCTTTTCCATAAAGTATTCTATGCATCACAAAATTCAGAAATTCAGTTGAAATGCATGGATACGATATGTATTGAATAGGATAATACAGAAATGATTGCCAGATCTCATATGCATAGTTTGGTCGTATGTTGGTCTAAGCCCGTATTTTGATAATTAAGTTTATTTCTTCTTAATGCAATTTTCTATACATCTCTCAGTGTAGCCTAGCATTTCTAGCTTTTTCTATTTTCTATCATATCATACGTCTATGATTTTCTCTTTGATAAGGGGTTATGATTAATGCATGTAATATCTGCCTGTCCGTGACCCCCGCCATCCCATAAAAACTACTGTTGTCATTGTCTATACTGGTCATAATAATACAATACATAGACAAACATTACATCAACTCAAAATATTCCGTTGAAATTCTTGTGGGATGAATCCATCACAATAAAAACTGTGAATCACACATGATTACGATTGATAGATTATTTTATTTCACAGTAATGTATAGGACTGGCTCTCATCCATCAGCCGCAATAAGCGAAGTCTCTAAAATTTGAATGGACAAAATAAACTCAATTATATCATTTTTGTTATGTGCCTCTCTGGTTGCGTATCAATTTCAAAGTCGTTAGTATTCTAAATCTACCAGTCATTGTCGGAGAAAAGCTTTATTTGTTTTCAGGTAACATTCAATCGTCAGAGAGCACCTGTTATGATAACCTAATTGGCTCAGAGCTGACACATTCCTGCTAAAAGCAAAGACGATTAAGAATGTTAAAGTTTTCTTTTCGACATGTAAAATCGGATTAGGGCGAATAGAAAAGTTATATATTTCAACAGAAATCTCTCCCGTACATTGTCGGATCAGTTTGGTTGTATAAACATATAAAACATATATTCAAACAATTTAAAGTTATCCAAATTCGCCAAAGGGGCTGTGTATTTGTTTTCTGACACTTGAAACGTAAAAAGCATAACTATCAATGGGGATAGAGCAAATATTACTCCAATAGTATACACACAGTTCTCACCAATCTTCCAGGGTTTTGACGGTTCAACAAAACAGATATAGCCGTACTTATAATCACTGCAATTGGAATCAAATCATGTGTGTTATCTGTTTTACAGGATAGATTTTTTGTTTATTATCTTATATTTGTTAGCTCTAAGCTAGAGACTTTTTGTATTTCCACCCGAGTTCAGGTGTGGCCGAGATCTGGTCATTATCAAGTTCTTGCCTTTGAAACAAGGGGTTCAGGGTTCGAGTCTTAATGGGGACACGGATGGGTTTCCTAATTCTTCGGACGTGGCAATAAAAACTAAGACCCCGTGTCACAATAAAAGCCTTAATTACCCATAACTGCTGAATGGTCATAAGTGCTGACCACTTGGTAATCGGTGAGGTCTCCAGACGAGTGAACGATTCTCAAGAAAAACGTTAAAGAGAAACACGCCATCTCGACAACAACAGGTGTCGCTCTCTTTTCTGAGCTATACAATAATGTGAAAATATGTAGTTTAATGTTGTTAAAGATCTGATTTTGATACCAGCAAAACTCGTTTGATATTTCCAGAGGGGCTTCTTTCACATTAGAGTCGATTTGTTTGAATTGTCACGAGCATTTTACATTCTGATAATTATTCACAACGATACATTATCCCCATAACTATCATGAATTATTGAGATTTAAAAGTCCACTTTTGAGAGAACACACTATCTAAACCATCCAGGCAAGAAAATGAGTTTTTCGTATGAAATAAAAATCATCAAAATGTATGAAGAAAATGTCACTTTAGTGTACATCTTAATCTAGCTTGTACATAGGACAGGTAGAAGTAATTTGGCAGACTCACTCAAACAAGTTATGGTGAAATGAAGATTTAAAACTGTATTTGATGAACGCTAGATATTGAGAATGTGGAACAAATTCAGACCCCAGAAGAAAGAAATCTTAGCATTATAAATAGATTATCATATTCAGATACTAGTACATAGGCAACTTTTCGCCCAACTTTAATTTTGTCGCTTTTGCATTCATCGTCAGTGGGCGAATTCAAAACTAGACGAACTCCAGAATATTTTTCTTGTATTTACCTATAACGGGACTGGGCGAATTTAAAACGGGACGAAAATGTTTGCTAGTGCGCTAGGGCGAAAATAACAAGGGATGAAAATAAACCTGTATACCCGTATAGTTCCGAATTATGTTTTCTTTTCTAGCGCTGAAAGTGAAGTTTTGTTATACTTTGTCTATGGGTCTATTTGCTTTATATTTTTGAGTGTTGATATTTAGTTTACATATGTTTTACATAAACATATAAGAAAGTACTTAGATAATTTCATTTTATTCTATGTTCCCACACTTCCCTTAAACGCATAGAATTTAGACTAAAGTAACAAGTTATTATGTTTCTACACTTTACTGTAACAAAACATTTCATTGGAAATACCGAATGATTTACTGCAACAGAGATTGTTCTAAGATATCGAGGACTAATTTGAAGGAATGTTCGTTTTACAAAGCTAAATTTCAAGGTCAATTTCATGCTGATCGTTTATGGTCAAATGAAAATGAATCGGGAAAGTACTGTTAGGATAATAACACAGAGCATTATAAAATTCGATTGTATGTTGTCACAAGAATATCAGAATTGTGATCTCTCATTGTTAATATTTAGTTAAGTTACAGCTTGTACGATGACCATATCATCAATTATCATGTTTCACAAGAAAGAGTTACTTGTTTGGTCATGGTTGTTGTAGAATTTTACGTATTGTGACAGGGATTCTTATACGTATTTGAATGTGGACATATAACAGGTGTGACGAAACAAAAGGGCATGCTCACTCCTCCGGGTCACCTTATCCACCCAGTGTATGCCGAGAGGTCCATCTATGGTTAAATGTACTGGAATTTATACATTGTCTTCTTTATGAATTATTACTCGATAGTCATCATTTTTATGTCATGTCAAGATATTGTAAGGTGTTTCATCTAAAGATTTCTAGCCCTTGCCGTAGTAAAAACTGACTTACATTCCACAGTTTGGGTTTGAACTTTTATGAATGAGGAATATTTGACAGTAGTTTAGCCATTTAAACTACATGTATTTATAGAACTAGATAATGATTACTGTCGAGGATCGATTTCTTATCAATAACCGTGCCAATCAGTGCTAGTAATCGTTTGTGATTGCTAATTGAAAGAGTAGTTAAAATAAGTAAAGAAACAGTTCGATTTTTTGAACACCAGAAAATAAATCATACTTTGAAATGTATGTTTCTGACAATAAAAATGACAGGTTGTTTTTATGACGGGTACAACAATACATTTTCATTCGGCTGGTAGAGAGCAAACCGTTCGACTATAAGTTCTCGGATAAGAGTATCAGTGGATCGCAACTGGTCTGTCGTGTCATTCGAGTAAGACTGTAAAAATTAGTGTCACGTCAGGTTAAAGACCCTTTTTGCTCAAGTTTTTAGTTGTCGAGATTACCCCCAAATTTTAACCCTTCCCCGGCTTTCGTTGTCATTTCCATATATGTCAAAGATTTTCTAGAGGGTCGTTAAAAAACAAGGACATTTTTTAACATTGTGGATTCCCCGTTTAAAAATCCCAAATAAGTTATTTACAATGAGTTTTTCGGGGTCTAAATCAAGGAAGACATAGTCCGACAGTTAATGTAGGTCTACGGTCTTTACCTGGGCAGATTTACAGTTGGTATTACATCTACCATTATAACCTTAGCATCATCATTCTATTGAAGATTTGTCGAGAGTGACGTAACACAATAAAATGGGTGAAATAGAAGATACCAAGGGGCATTCCAAATAGATTGAGTCAACGACAGACAAAATCGTGGCCAAAACAAAAAGGAGACAAAATTACAAACAGAAATACATGTACACAAATACACTAATAACTAAAAATTGTGTTACACGAACCCCACTAAAAATCGGGAGTGAGTTCAGGTGCTCCGGAAGGGTAAGCAACTCCTACTCCACGCTAGGCACCCGTATAAAAAATAGAATCCGATGTAGCTTCGATGGGGTTTGAACTTTAAATCATGCTTTTGTTCACCGACGGTTTAGCCGTTGTCGGGGTCTTTCTGTTACTCCGCAGGATATGTTTAAACACCAACAATTTTATCATTCACGATTTCAGAGGGGTCTCAGAACTGTATAACCTATGGGTCTTAAAGCTCGTGATTGTGTGTAAGCTAGTCAAATGGTCAAGAGAGTTGATATAGTATCGGAAACTATCCGTCTGCTCAGAAGTCCAACTTTGAATTACTTTTCTCCATAAGTTGCGATTGTTTGCCAAACTATCTAACCATTAATTCATGGTGTTTTATAGTCTTCGGACGGTTTGTCATTTTGTTTTGGTACAAAGCCTTTTCTCTCTGAGGGCATCTGTGTCTGTTTTACTTCTGGGGAAGAATGACAAAATGTCACCGTTTGAACAGATTTAAAAGTGTGAAAAGACTTATTAACAATTTAATTTTTAAAAGCCCCTCACCTGACACTATGATAATTTCGGGTAGATGACACCAAGTTTCAAATTCCTCTCAAACGATTTTTAAATGCCTGCTGAACTGTGTGGTAGGGACAACAAAATCGCAGATATTTTACACTTTTTGGTTGTCGTAAAAATGACAAATTATATTATATTCAAATTCAAAAGCTGCCTACTCGTGGCATGTTATTGTTTAGAATTACAAATGCACCTGAGAAATACTTGCCCTTTTCATTTCACGATTATGGAGTTTCGTTGTGTCATGAATTGAACCTTATGCACATGTTATAGAATAATTGATAATCCTACTTATTTTCTACTTTGCGTGAGATTAATACATGTAATAGTGAACAACTTCAAGTTAAAATAGAGCCGCAAAAACCAAGTAAAACTTTACAAAAACCTTAAACCTCTTTCTGATCTGTCAAACTTCTAAATGTCTTAAATTTTACTTGTTCGGTGAGTGTTACATATACCTTTTGCTGATCATAGGTTCACCTCATAACATTCCATAGACCAATAATTCGTAAATGTTTGTAAAATTTATTTAAATAAGACAAGAATATAAAAATATTTGGTCTCAGAAATGTGTTGCAGATTCTCCAATTTGAGAATTACTCAATGGCGTAGTAAGACATGCGTCAGTATATACGCATTCCGTGCTTAAGACCTATATCAAATACAAGTTCATAGATATTGCATGATGTTTTTGGGTATGCATTTTTAGATATGTCAAAATAATATGGGAGTATTGTTGTTTAACCATTGAAACACTATAAATCACAGCAACATATTGTCTTTAATCGGTAAATTATGGTCTTCTGTGTTGGGTCAATGTCCAACTTAAGAATAAGTTATTCACATGGAGATGGTACCGAATGTTGGAGAACGGTTTCTTTAACATGTTTTTGTCGGGGCCTCCGTGGCCGAGTGTTCGACTGCGAATCGAAAGATCCGGGTTCGAGTTGCGTAGCGCCACTCCGCGGTTGGCAGCCCCTGTCTTTCGGATCAGACAGTAAAAACCGAGGTCCCATGTCACAGTAGGTGTTGGCACGTTAAAGAACCCTCCCTGCTCTACGGCCAGCAGTGCAAAGCATAGAAAAAATGTGTAGCCCTTCACCGGCACACGGTGACATCTCCATATGAGTGAAATATTCTCGAGTGGGACGTTAAACAACAATTCCATACCATACATGTATTTTTCTTTTATCTCCATTTGGGTCATCGTGCAGTGAGCAATCGTTAACGCGCCAATACTCAACTTTGATGAGAACCACTGTTTTTATTGTCTGATCTAGAGAGGAAAAAATCAGCAGTATGACAAACGAGATTCGAACCTTAGAATCTTCTGTTTTAGGGCGAGCTCTCTTAAGCGGAGTTTCGTCGTTTCTGGGACACTCACTTTACTATTATCCGGCAATAGCTTCATGATTTGAATACATGACAGAGTAGCTGTTCGTGTACACTGCAAGTGACTGGCTCTTATTTGTAATGCTCAGTTAAGCATGGACAAAAATTATCACCACAAATAACAAACTACAGAATTTCTGAACTGAGTGAATTAGAAGTCAAAAAATGTTAGTTGAAACAAAACGTGGGTATGCGATTTGTTCTGTTAATGTATATAGTGTATAAAGGTGAGTTTATGTAACATGAAAAATGCATGATGAAACTTAACATACAACAATGAAACTTATCATATAGTGTGGGAAAAAAGAAATGTGAATAAGAACTCTCTCTCTCTCTCTCTCTCTCTCTCTCTCTCTCTCTCTCTCTGTAAATGACTTTCATTTTGATACTTTGCTCACATCTCTTTCTGATATGAATACACCACTTAAAGATCTGAAAAGAATATCATCAATAGAGATAGATATTTAGATAGATAAATATATGGAAGGACGGAGGGATAGATAGATAGATAGATAGATAGATTAATAGATAGATAGAAAGATAGATAGATAGATAGATAGATAGATTAATAGATAGATAGATAAATATTCTTTTGCTTTCAACAATCTCAATAATTTGAATTTTCTCTATTGCCCTTGAGAGTGTCATGGAGACTTTGTCAAAACGTGTAGATCGGTCTAGTGTATGAGTGTGCATTATCCAAATATGTCACCTAATCGTATTTATGAATTAGAATATAGGTCATCAATAAAAACGCATACCTGTCTGACTTGCTCTGGACAAGAACACTCATTAATTACGCTATCAACATTAGTGCCTGACGTTTGTGATACCAGGTTTTTATTAGATGAACTCTGCGCAAACTGCCATGTTGGTGTTCTGGTTGTAAAACGTTAGATAATACGATCGATCTAACTTATATTGAACACTGATATACTAGTATTGAAACACCGCTTAATTTGAAATGATATTTATGCCCACAAAGGCAGGTAATGAAAGAAATGTATATACCTTGGTTCGACTGTATATTAAAACACGTAAACTCGACAAAGAAAAAAAAAATACTCGATGCTTATACAATAGCCTTACTTCTGTCTTTAATAATATCTATAATATTTATTAAGTGTAAGAAAAAGTTGACTCCGAGATAGGGTATATCAGAAACTTCGAAACTGTCATACTTAAATTCTATGCCTTGTGAGTCAAAATAGAGTGTACAACACCTCGTGAAATGAAGCATGGAGGACGACGATGTCTACTGGAGAACTTGTATACCTGATAAAGTGAGAAGTCTTATTTATTCTAAACAACAATAAAATGACAGGTGTTGGTATGGCGCTTAAAGCTAGTGCCGGCCTATAACCAGAAGTTGACATTGATCACAAAAAATATTTGACTCATTGGATTAACAGCGATACCGTATTTTTAATGAGAAACGAGTCGAAAAAGGCAGGTAATGAAAGAAAGGTATTTCTTCCTTGGGCTAAATGCCTGAGTGTTACTCCTCCTAAATTGTGGATCTACAAAACGATCCATGCACTTCATTTAATATCTATAGCTTAATCCTCAATTATAAAACCGGGCAGCTGCATGCTGTAAACAGTTGCCCCACATGAAGACAATAGAAAGACTAGTGTCTCCTTTTATGGCTGAATTTCAATACCTTTTGTTCCTAGCCCGCCTTCAGTGTCGTTAAGCGTAATATATCATTTACTCTTGCATGTTAACAGATCATGACCTTTCAACAGTAGTCTTGATTTACAAATTTTTCTTGTTAACCCTCTGAGCTAGACAACTTTAATTAGACCACGGACATCCTATCAAAATCAAAATACCAAAATGTCGGCGTGTGTGTTTTAGAAATATAACAGATGCCGTGAAAAGGGTAAAATTCTACTTAATATGGATATATTGTTGAAATCTTTTGATCGTTTAAATGGACGTTTTACCTCAATGGCTAAACTGTAAACGATGATGTTAGAATTTGTTCTAGCAATCACCAATATCCATAAAGAACAGAAGAACTACTTATACCTGCCGTTTTGTTTCAACACATTATTTGGGTCAATTGGGTTATGCCACACTCGACGACCTATTGGGTATAAGGTGATAGCTCTTCCAAAAACAGTTTGGAAGTTAAAATAAAAATCGACCAAATTTATGTACAATGACAAGTTTATTGCCCCCTCCCAAAACCAGACAAAAAGCAAATTTATGTCGAAGACGAATCCTAATGCGCCGAAGTCCTTCGCTCGATTTCTAATGCGCCTTTACCTGCACACGTGTAATATAGATGGAACATTCATTGATAAAACTAAAGAGATTTTGAAAGTATTTCT
>JACSZP010015872.1:0-13001 GCA_016161895.1 Pinna nobilis | reverse complement strand
GATAAGCATTACAAATTTTTAATTCTTTTAGATTTGATGTAACTATATTATTTGCCTTGTATTCGACTGACGCCTGTTTCGAATGCCTCGTCGCACGTTGTACTAATCAGGTCCATTCGATATGTTCAAATGTGATTATATAGATCCCGCTATACTCGCCGTCGTCTTATACGTCACGCATAAAATCAGTTAAATTAGATTAAATCCTAAAGAAAATATCCCATTACAGAAATACATATACAGTTTATTAGCGATTTAATCTCATTGTTTGAATAAATTGTACGTAAACTATACTTATCAACATGATGTTTTTGCATTCAAGCGGTAAGCAATGTTATCAACAAAGTTGTGTTCACAACCCCTAAAACAATCTGCAAACACGGTTTGTTAAATGCTTCGAAGATGTTCCTGATTTGTCGTGATGAGAGATCAGTCAAAGTGCGCGTCATAATTCTGATATTGCACACCGTGCACACAAACCGTGCAGCATATCTGTCATGCGATTATAAATGTTGTACTAACGACTGTTTGATATGGAATCTTAATTAAATTATTTTATGCTCTTTATTGCACCTTATTATAGGCACTTTGATTTTTTTCAATCATAACGGGTTAACGAGATTACACTTTGGAATTTTTTTGTTTTGTACGTTTCAATAATTTTGAGATAAGTATCTGCAGCACGTGGCATGTGTACTCTATGACGTCACTGGTATACCCTCATTTCATCACGATTTATTTTATGGACATTTTGATCAATGTAAATATCTTATTTGATCTGACCACAAATATTATTTTTGATGTCCGTTGATATGAATGTTATAAAAAAAATTTGATATTTTGTTTTTAAATAGTAAAGTGACCAAAATAGAATAAACATGAATATATTAAAGATAAAGAACAATAGACATATTTAGGTATGACTGAACAGCAAATGTGCAACATGAATGTATGAATGAATGCGGGCATGTCTGCAGATTATAAGTATTTTTTTCCATACTTTTATAAATACATTTACATGTACAGGTGGTATACCTTCAACATATCTACTCTCACTTTTCAACCTAAGTATATTGTATACGTATATTTCGCTTGATATTTAATCCTTAGAGAGATACAGGGCAACTGAAAAAGCGAGGAAACCTTTTTGGGTAGTTTTTTTGTGGGGTTTTAATAATATTTCAATGCCACTTTCGACTTTCATACATTTATACAATAGTATCAATTTTCCGCTGAAGTAACCCCGATTAAAGTGTATTTGAATTAAAATCACAGTCCGTCCATAAGTACGCTACATAATCATTTCAAAAATTCAAAAGTTGTATTGTAATGTAATATCATAGATCAATCATTTATTTTTCTATAATATTCGTTTTATTTTACAGGAAGTAAAGAAGCAGCATATACATATGCTATAAGTTCTGCTGGCGTCACATATGCAATTACACAAGCTTGTAGTTTGGGAAAATTAAAACGTTGTAGCTGTGATAAAACGAAAAAGAAGGGAAAATTTACACCCCACGGCTGGAAGTGGGGCGGATGTAGTGCTGACATCAAACATGGACTTAAATTCTCAAGGAAATTTCTAGATGCCCGTGAAATTGAACAAAATGCGAGATCATTAATGAATAAGCACAACAACAGAGCAGGAAGAAAGGTTTGTACTTGTTATAGTCATTTTATTCACAGTGAACACACTTCTAATCATCACGCTTTAAGATTACCACAACGCCTTAAATGTCGAAGCAAAACGGAAGTTTACAAATTGTAGCTCTTCTGTTTTAGGAGGGTTATTTGGACGTTGCGTAACGGAGGATGACGGACTGATTTCAAAAGTAAACATATTGAAGATCGTAAACACAATAAAACCATTGCTTTTCGGATTTAAGTAATTGATTGCTTGAAAATGTGAATACTGAAATAGATTCTTTTGAAAACTGATTCTAAATGAGGGTTAGCCTAGAAAAAGTACCGATAAACGGGTAGACGTGTTAAGTCCATATGGAAATAGTTCAACCATTTTTCGTACTTCGTTAGCTAAATGCAATTTCGTAGAAGAGTTCTGCAATTTGAAAGTACATTACAACTGCCGTATTCCGTCTGTTTTTCCATTATTCCCAACCATATGATTTTATGTTCAGTGACCACTTCAACGGCAGACCAAGTCATTCATTTCTGTTGATAAGAATTACACACTCCTTTTATAATTGAAATATTCCAGAGACCTCCCTAGAATTCATATCCGAAATTACAAGGTACAAAATCAGTTAAGCTTCAATAATAGTTTGACCTTAGACTACCTTTTCTCCCTTGTAATTAATTTTTACGCGTTTTATTACACTCAGTCTTGTACTTACTTTCTTTGCGTATTGTTTTACGTATGTTTTTTTACAAGTACAGGTGTCAACCAATTTACCTAGTCGAACATTACCTTTGCTTTGCTGGGGACACACGTGAATGTATTTTTTTCCAAGTAATTGGCGTTAGCTCAGAAATTCGATTAGTATTCATTAAGATCGTATTTCAGTTTATTTTAGTTTTGTGTTTAGTATAATGAATTAGATTAAGAGGTAGTCCTTGTCGATAAGATAATCACTGCTTTCCCTGTCAGCTTTGAGAGTTTAAGCGTGTTACTACCTCCACGCCTTGTCAGTTTCCTAATGTGTTTACTAATCTGTTTCACAAGGAGAGACGAAAATAATCTCCTATTTCTTTTGATGTCATAAGTAATCTCCCATTCTTATTTCCTAACTGACATAGCATCTTACTAACAGCAAATACAAAATAATTATCAAAAGTCGCTACCTGTAATCAGTAATTGTATAGACAGATATTGAAAGGTACACAAAGAAAGGCAGACGAAATTGTTTAATTTAATCAATATGTATTTGGTAAACGAGACAAGTCCTTATCAATAGAATGAAATCTCTTATCAAACTTATTGTATATCAAAACCATATCTAAGATTTGCCATGTGGTGGAAAGGAATGTGTATTGTCTTTGTCTAATGTGTCGAAATATAAACTTTAGTAGTAATATTATATTATTTGGACCAATTCATATCTCCCCGAGGAGTGGATTGTCTGTTTCAAGTCAATTAAGTTCATGCGTAGTTTTAATTCCCTTTTTGTGATTGGGTTGTTTTATTTGCCGTTTTATTCAAACCACGCAGTTCTACCCGACAGAACACCTTTATCTCGTATTGTTAAGTTTTACACCTGAGATAAACTCTACGTGTAAAATGTTCAAAGAAAATATAAAGGGTCCTCCGAAAAGCACCCAATTCTCTGCTGTAGCTTGCTCATCTGTAGATCCGATGGTCTAGGGTTCGAGCCCTTCTTTGGCGTGACCGATCTTGTGATGAAAAATTGGGATAAAACAAATTTGCAGGTCTCTATGGGTCGAAGACGGTTATCTCACCACCAACAAAGAACACTTTTTGTGTTCTTTTACTTTGAGTTTCTTAGATTTCATGCAAATGGAAATTTATGAAAATATTCAGTTTTAATTCGCAACTGAGAGTCTTTTACCGGGATAAAAACATGCAGAACTTATATGTGGGTTACATAAAGTACCTCCATTCTATGAGTTTGAGATGTATGTTTTGGAACATATACTCTTTGATTTGCTTGAATGTGAAAATATATCATCTGCTCGTAACGTTACTGGGGCAGCGATTTCGTGTTTCATATATATTTCTAATATCAATGCCTTTCATTCGGAACCAACTTTTTTGATCTTGTGACCTTGACCTTGGTAATTATGCAGCTTAAACATTTATGTTTTAGTTGATTTAATGCTTAACAATTATGTTTTAAACGAGCTTTCCTCCCATGTGTCAAGGCCATGATTCAAAAATATTTGTTCTGTGACCTTCATCTTTATGTTTGACAATCTAACATAGACGCAACTACTGGTCGATATGTTATGAGAGTACAGTTTTCCACATATCCATCCTATTTGTAATTAAATAGATTAGGTATTACATTGACATTTCACATGTAGCATCAGAATACAGTTTCCTTTGAAGTACTCTATTACTGATAATTATCTAGATTAAGAGAACTGTCTTACAAAGAGAAACAGGAAGCAGATAAAAAATCGAAGTTGATTGGATATCACTTTGCATAGAGGAGATATTAAAACGTAATCAGAAGAATTCTATAACGTTTGAAGAAGAGTATAAGCAACGTGATAAAGATCCATATGCATGCAAATATTCTCAAGCGTATAAATAAACTTCATTTGTTTATTACAACATTGGTAAACATTTCCCTAATTATTTATAATAACTCTCCATTTTAATGATTCGAAAGATTAATATCATGGTTGATATTTTTTAACTTAAAATCAAAATTGTATTAAATGATGCATTATTAACATTGGATTTCCTCTAGGATGTAGATGATTAAACAGAGAAATGAAATGAATAACAATTCTAAATCTCACAAGGCTATCATTTCGTCGGTGCTTTATCATAGAATGTAATGTCAATCACATGTTATGTAGCAAAACACGTTTCAATGCTTAGGGGAAAAAAATTACGGAATAATCGAGCGATTTTTTCCCATTTGTATTCATGTGCATTTTACTTGCGATATTTTAAACGATTGCGCAATAACATAAATAAAAGTATCCAAGCTTTCTATCTCGATACATCCATCGTCTAAACACAATGTATTCTAACTCTCTCATATGTCGACCTCGCCATTAGTGCAGTAAATAAGGGACTGATATTCTTATCTCTCACATAATATTGTTTTCTTTTTTGAATGACTTGCACAAATAATAGGAATTTTACGACTCAACTGCCATAAACTGTACGGATTTGATCTATGCCACAATAGTATCTAGACATCAATGTTGTATCTCCTATAAGGCATGTGACCTACAATTTAATTTGAATTATTTCCTTACACAGACTGTTGAGTCAGTGCATATACATAAATTCTAATCAAGCACAAAAGGCTGCAAATGTTATTTTATTTTCCTTCAACATATTTGGACTGACAAACAGTATGTTTAAAATTTTGATTTTTTTAGTCGTTGACATTTATTGCTTCACAAATACCTATCAATCTGCCAATGTAGCTACCATTACATTTAATTCAGACACACACATTGATATATATATATATATATATATATATATATATATATATAAGAAAGATGGTATTTTATTTTGATGATTCATATTGTAAACCCCATTTTCAGAACCAATCATTTTGGTCACATAAGACAGATAGTCCTTCAATTCAATGGGAAACTAACGCAGTTTTTACTATTGATAGACTGTTGGTTGTATCGTCGTTTCACGTCATACTAAAGAATATTTAACATGTATGGAGAAGTCAGATAGATAGATAGATAGATAGATAGATAGATAGATAGACAGACAGAGATAGATAGATAGATAGATAGATAGATAGATAGTCCAAACATATAAGCATTTTGCTACAAATCAGAAGAATTTAATACTCTTCCTTGATTTAAGTTCTCACAATTTCTACTACAAAGTTTTGCCTGTTAATTTTTGGAATTTCTGTGGTCTAACTGTAACACACTGTAACAGAAATTTTTACTCCGTCATCCATAAATGGCTTTCAACATAAGATTTGTCATACATGGCATCGCAAAAACAAACAAACAATTGTGAAATAAATGATATTTGAATCGTACGTTTTATTTCTGTTCAAGAGAACGGGTTTATCTAGATAACGAATTTTCCTGAATTACTTATTCATAGCATTGTGATTTTAGTCATTTTCAAATACTCTGAATGACATTTTAAGTGTACAGTCTTGTTTTTTTCCCCGGAGTTGTCTCCATGACCAACCACCAAGAATGTCAACAAAGTGTCAGACTGTTTGCACTTTATACCATGAAAGGTTTTATCACCGGTTTGTATTTAATGTTATTTGTAGTTTGTCAAAAGTATTTTGATTGGCTGAGACAATAACATCACAGGTAATTACAACTCCCGGTAATACCCCCACGTCGCTTATGGGGTAAAAGCCAATGATCATATAGCGAAAGAGATAACTTTGTATTTATCATACAAAAGTAAGTGTAAGTACCTATTTAAATTTGCCTGCGTAAAATAGTAGCACAGAACACATAATCCATGTGCGCATTATGTGACTTAGTCTGCATGCACACTGGGGCAGTGTTTTACGAGAAGCTTATTTCTAAGTAGCTTCAGTTTTATGGACCACTAGTCTGCACTATCATACTTTATACTTGAACCCCGAGCCAAAGCTGTTAGTCATTTAACTTCACTTTACATCATTTGTAATGCATTTTTAAACAAACACGGAAACCACCACTGCCTAGATTTGAGAGTGTTCGATCCTAAGCAGAAAGTCCATGCCCTCATACCTGTCGCGATAAACCCAAGTCAATTAAGTAATTTCGCCGTTATGTCGGTATTGGAAATGAAATGAAATAATTATAATTCTTGAGCACAACCATTGGCTGTGACTATTTTTTGCTAGTAAGATTAAGAACACGTGACAGCGAAATCGACAGCTTATCATAATTGCAAGGTTTCCGTGAAACATTTGTGACGGGCATGGTATGCCAGCAGGGGACGCTGACTCCTTCTGGACACCTGGTCCTATTCCATCGGGGATTTGGGATTGCTTTCCACGATAAGACCATTATTATCCCCCAGCTTCTCATGTTTATATGAGTATATGAGTATTTGGATTTTATCGAACATCTTTCAGTTACTTTGTAGTCACGGAGAGTTCTGATAGGACCTTTAAAGATGAAGCCCCATGTCACAGTAGCTGTTGATACGATAACGACCCATCACTGTTCAATGATCCGTGATAACATGTCTAGGCCTATACTGTATAACAGCAAGTAAATGGATGCAGTAAATTTCGCGGATTTTTAAATTGAAACTATTTCACTGGTATAAACTTTCACGGTTCACGATCGATATCACATAAACACACATATATCACATTAACATTTGAGTGTATTAATATTTGCGGTTGAACGTTAACCGACAAAATAGCGAATATTAATACACAGCGAAAGTTTCTTGATATACAATACCATACGTCATTCGCCGGCCTCGTCTACATATTTGAAAGACTCTATATTAAAGTTATGAAATAACAATACAACAGCAAATCTATAAGAAAATCCTTTAGTAGCACAACATGAAATTTACATAACTTTATATTTTTCTGCTATTCATTTCCAATTGTCTTTAGTCTAACTATGTGTTTGCAATTTGCATATGTTATAGTGTTTTATCCCGTAATATAATACAATTATGGACTTATATATAATGGTCTACCTAGGTTATTTCTTTTTATTTTCCATTAGAGCTCTGCTTCACTTTCGATTTGTTTTCTAGCTCGATTTCTGTAGCATCTAGTTGTATCCTTGTAGCATATAATTGATACAAGGTTCACAAACTTTAATATATTCCTGTGAATTTGTCCTATGCATTGAAGGATATTTTCTTAGCTTATTTTTGAATTAGGACCTCTTTGAAACATCTCATCCAAAATTCAGGATATGGGTTTTGTCAAAGTCCTGACTTAATAACTAGACAGTATGGCATTAAGTTATAGGGGTCTGTATCTATGTGGCCAGAACATTCCGCGTGTTATCACGAGACTTAGGATTGCTCCGTTTGCTGATGATCAAGATAAAGAACTCACGGCGAGTGTGATTGATGGACAGGGGATACTTGCTCCTCCGAGGCACCTGATCCCACCTGTGATGTGTCCAGGAGTCCGTGTTTGCCCAAATCATTATTTTGTATCTCTTATAGAAATCATGAAATCGATCTCTCTTCGGTACATTTACCTTTTCATCTCACCCCCATTTCTAATCTTACCGTAGATGATTCTACACATGTTTGAAATTTTAATAGTACTACTCGTAACCTGTGTTTCTCTTCCACCATTCAATGAAACTGGACACTGAATTGAAAGATCGTCGAATTCGACATAAATGATATAAACAAACCATATCAAGTTCTACGCTATGATAGAAAGGACAAATACTTCATATGTGTAACCTACTTAAATTTCGAAGACTTCATACTCAAAATCAATGAGAGACACCCATGAAAGGTTACAATTAAATAATACCTAGACAGATGAATCATTTCATTTTCATAGAACATATTTACCTATCGTCCCAGGACAAGGTAATTAGAAAAATAATTAATCCATAGAATGGTGTATATTTCACAATACGTTGTAATGCATTACCTACGTTCTTTTATTTAATTTCTTGAACCACTGCTTAAATGAAATCGCGAAAATATGTTTGCCCACATGGGACTTTGCAAACAAGACCATGCGAAATCTTAATTAATTTAATTCAAGGTATCTACTACATACATGAGGTATTAAGAATGGTTTTAGTATATATACAATGACACACATGCATGATATTCATTCTTTTGCAAAAAACCCACGTGTTAATTTGTTTTTATCCGCAGATGTGAAAACTAAAAAGAACCTGTCTTGGGAACACAATGAAAATAATGTCTCCAACATTTTTACTAAATGAAATCATGGCGGTGGTCTCTACTGAAAAAAAAATACGGATCATTTTGCAGAGCAGACGTGTGGTAGTATATATGAATAGCTATTGTAATTTAAGTTCAAAAGGTTTGAAATTAATAGGATAAAGAACTGAGTGATAACAACGCGGCAGTTCAGACCAAATTCGTTAAATGCCCTCCTTGTGCGATGTATTTCACTAACTTTTCTGAAAAAGCAGAAGAAATAGGTATTTACCTAAGAGACAATATCTATTTACCCAATGGTAACACAAGAAAAATATGTGTTTGTGACTATTTGATCAACCGCATTCTTCTAGCTGTAAAACTTCTTTCATTCCACTCGACAGTAGCATTACTTTGATATATAAATATCCGTTTTTGTCAGTTTTAAATGTTTGTCAACATGGTCGTCTCTGGTTAATTGAATTTTTTTTCATGTTTAAATTGATGGCCTGCTCAAAGGTCATCCGAGGGACCACACTGCCAAGGGATTAGCTTTTATCGTGTTAAATATACATTATTTTCTCAATGATAAGGATAGATGTAAGTCTAAAGTATGATTCAATTTGCTTAATTGGTTGTTTGGTCGTTTTGTCTAACGTCCCACTCAAGAATCTTTCACTTCTATGGAGACGTCACAATGTATCGGTGAAGGGCGACAAATTTTGTCAGTGCTCCGCACTCATGGCTGTAGAGCAGGGAGGATTCTTAAACGTGCCAGCACCTACTGTGACACGAGGCCTCGGTTTTTAATTTCTCGTCCGAACGACAGGGACAACCAACCGCGACGTCGCTTGGGCTCGGATCCTAGACCTCTCGACTCGAAGTCTCGACGGACCCTATTTTGATTTTAGTTTTCTTTTTAGGATATCACTTACGTATTACATACAGTTTAATTGCTTGAATTATTATATATTTATTCTCCTTTTGATTGGATAATAGACTTCTTTTTGATGCAGATTTATAGTCTTTCCCTCTTGAGATATTACTTGCGCTATTTGGTAACGGATTTCAAGAAAGAAAGTAACGTTCGACAAAATGAATGGTCTGTGTAGCAAATTTACTTAATACAAAATAGAAAAAGATAATGAAATAAATTGAATAAATAAGGAATTATTATGGGATATTCGAAATCCAAATTCCTGTAAAATATCAGTGAAAAGGAAAACTAAAAGACCTTATTGAAGAAAACAATATAAGTTTTGAACAATGATGTTCCAACATGAGGTGTTCAGAAAGAATTAAGCGTCCCCCTCTAGTATGTTACACTGTCAAGAGTGTTCCATTGTAACTTACTAGGTGTAGTAAATTAATATGATCAGTGAAAAGGTATTGAGTCAGTTATACATGAAGATTTGCTCTGCATACTGGCGCAAAAGTGAATTGTCATGACTATGGATACTATCAAATATGTTAGTAAAAGGAGGCGACTTCAGATTGTTGAACGAGTCGTCATAGATAATAATCGCATAAAAAGGAACCCCTATCTAGTGCCGAGCAAAGGCCAAATTTTGAAGCCCAGCATGGCAAACTTAATACGTCGCCATATGAGGGAAATATTGTGGCTAGGCGGAAGAGGACGTTACAAAAAAGTAAAACAAAATCGGAAAATGCTTAATCTCTAGACATTTCTTTATTCGGCGCCGTCGTGTACTAGTGGCTAGCCTCGACTTCGAATCGAGAGGTCCGGGGGTCGAGCCGTAGCCTCGGTACGCTTCGCCGTTCCTGTCTTTCGGATGAGAGAGTATTAACCGCGGTTCCGTGTCACAGCCGTAGTTGGCACGTTAAAAAACCCTCTCTGCTTTACGGCCATACGTACCGAGCATAGGTAAAACTTGTCACCCTTCACCGGCACACGGTGACGTCTGCATACAAGTGAAGTATTCTTGAGTGGGACATAAAACAATTGTATAACCAACCAACCAACATTTCTTTGTTCAGCCCTTTCAGATCATGTGTCTATAGATTTCTTAGTATGTGCTTGAATTTCTTACACTAGATGATAATTTTAGTAAACAAAAGTTAATAAATTATCTTAGGAACCTGTGGTTAATTCCGGTGATGATAACATATATAAATGTCTAATTATATCGTAATTAATACTACTCATGTCGGTCGCCCTTTTTTGCAGACATTTAGAATTTTAAAATTCAGGAGGTTAATTCTACGTCATTCCGTCTTGACTCTGTGATTTATATGACATTATGGACATGTAGGCAGTTATCAGTAATGACACATACTTAAAAACGACTGATACAAATAAATTTCATATAACTACATGATAATATTACGTATTCTAATTATTTACACATTGACACAACTCGACCTTTTTTCAAATTCTATCATCAATTTCTTCATTTTTTATGGTAATATACAAAACAGGCCTACTTCTGAAATTGTTATGTACAAGCTTACAGTCAGCAAAAGATAATTTTAGATCTTGGTATATGAAAAAAAAATGGATTTTTATTTCTTTCGAGTGTATTTTTATTATGTTCTATATGATAACCAGCGACTTTTCTCTGTAAAAGCTATCTGCGTATACAAAAGAAAACATTGATAAATACTTCTCTCTTATCTACAGAATCAGACACTAACCATTAATTACCCATCTGACAGACACTTGAATATAAATCTTCTGCATTTATTAGACATATTAAAAAACTAAGTGATGAAAAAGTCATATGTATGAAATACGAGGAATTGCCATAAGCTTTTAACACGTATGAAATTTTAATATTAAACTTTAATAGATGTATTTCGGTGCATAGTTTTGTTTTGAATTGCATTTCCTAATCGAGAAATAGTAAGTTGTTGATTTCAATATGATATTCAAAAAGAATATGACACAAAGATTTATCGCATGTTGCTTGTCATCTCGGCGCAGTAAAGGTCTCGAATAGACGTGTGGCACGCTGCAGGCCTACCTGAGTCTTTGTAAAGCTCCAAATTTAAACAACTACCAGACTAATCTCTCTGAACATGCAACGTGTAAATATAATAAACCATTACTTCAAGTCAGGCTAACCCCGTATATGATGATCATTCCGATGATATATATAATGGCATCACTGTTCTTTATATTGTCTCTCTTGTTTTACCTTATTTTAAAGCATATCCTATGTGTGTGTTCGTACGACAACCTGACACCTCATTTATGGTTTAATTATGTGTCACATTGAAATATGTAATATTTCAAATTCACTTACTGCCTTACAATTACATATTGCAGTTTCCTCGTATTGGTATTTGGGGCATGTTTACATAATTGTTTATGCATTTGTACATATACACGTATAAAGTAACATAACAAATAAGATTATTGGACATATACGTGTATAAAGTACCCTCCATAGACAGTAACATAGTAACAAATTAGATTAAGGGATGAAATGTGTATGTCTCAATGGGTAGGATGACGTTATCTGTATAACTAGAGCAAGAGAAATCAACTATGGTACAGGCTCATAGATCCGAATGTTTTTTTTCCGGTTAAATAATCAATGATAACGCTGCCCAAGAACTTTCTACTTTAACGGTTTCTAAATTTGTTTATAATCACATCGGAAAGGTAAGGTTTCAGAGAGGCATGAACGCAAAAGAAAATAATACAAATTTTTGACTGTCTTTTAAAAACAATGTAATTTGGTATATAACATGTCGTTAACCTCTTTTATTCTATGGTCCATATTTCTAGATATACATTTGTGTCATTTTATGAATAATACCACTCATAAAGAAAAATATCGAGATAAAAGAGATAAGATCATTCTTATATATATAGTCCAATGAAATAAACATATTATATGTATGTATGTATGCTTGTTTGTATGTATGTATGTATGTATGTATGTATGTATGTATGTATGTATGTATGTATGTGTATTTATGTATGTATGTGTGTGTATGTATGTATGTATGTGTATTTAGCTTACTGTATTTTTAATTAATTCACTTACTTGTAGATGTACCTTGCATTGATTATTGCTTTTTGGTTTTATTTGACATCTGTTAAGATATTGCTATCATAGGTTGTCAATTTCTTCACCTTTGGCCACAAAAGTACAATACCTATAGATCCCATATCCTGTTATGTCCCAATTTTATTTTCTCTCAGATTTTCGTCGTAGAATTTCCACCTGGCGTTTATTATCGATTTTCGCTTTAAATATTTATCAGTCAATACCTGGGACAGTGTCGTCCTTGACTCACAAAAGAATTGCAAACAAACAAGAGGACATTACCGTCGTCTGAGAGAGAGAGGGAAGATATGGGAGAGACGGAAGGTGGAGAAATAAGGGAAAGACGAAAGGGGTAGAAAGGGAAATAATGAGCAATTCGAGTGAAGAGATAGAGACAAGGTTCTGAAGGGTCTCACGGTGATCATAAGCTTTCCTACTTTTCATTTTTACGCGCTTGTGAGATCAACCACGTAAGCCATTTGAAGTAAAGGCGAAATGTT